>CM071928.1:52611752-52732392 GCA_016081115.2 Rehmannia glutinosa
TCAATAACATCAAGCCTACAAATGAAACCTTATTACTTGAATATGTGTTAAGTGCGACGACTGCTCAAAGGTGACGGCGAGAACTGGACTTGCCCGAGCCGGTTGCTCACTGTGGAATTGGAATTGAGAATCTTTTTGTGAAGTTAGGTTTTTGAAGATTGGGTAATCGGTATACGGAAAAAATCACCAACAAATCATGGGTTTGCGAGGGACGGCGACAACTGGTGAAGTGGTCGGTCGAGCCTCCGGAGACTGTTTGAGAGGGACAACAAGTTGGTAGTTGGTGGATGTTGGTGAAGAGGCAGCCGTATAGATGCATTTTGGTGGAGATGTTTGATTTTTTAATTGTTTCCTATTTTCAAATAGTATTGATAGTGTTAATTATTAGCACTTTTAGCAATGTTCTAAAGTTGCTAAACACACAAAAGTAATGTTTTGACTAAAGTTGTAATGATAGTTTACACAACAGTAATATAAAATATTTTTTTATTTGTAAAGAAATTCCTATATACAATTAGAGGTACTCATTCGGTTAATTAGGTTAACCAAATTTACTAAATAGTAAAATCATTAACCGAACAAAATTTTATTTACCGAATTAACCAATCGAATAATATTTGGTTAATTCGGGTCGTTAACCAAAATAATTTTAAATTTCTTAAAATTAAAAAATATATGTTGTATATATAATATATGATATAAATAAATAAATATACATAAATACAAAATAATATATAATTTTTAATTATATAATATATTTTAATATAATATTTCGGTTAATTTGGGTAATCCTGTTAATTTTTTGAGTTTTCGAATCGAATTAATCGATAACCAAAAAATTTCACAAACTTTAACCATTCACCAAAACCAAAATAATCTTGCTATCACCAAATTAACCGAATTGTTTGTGTTAATGCTAATCAAAAAAAAAATCGCTTAATTGAACACTCCTATATACAACAATTCTTCATAATTGTTTAAATTTGTTGCCAATAAGATACAAATGATGCTAATACAAAACGAATTTAAGATACCATTTTATCGCCCGAGAGTATTGTTGTATTTTTAAATAAAAAGACACTAATAGACAATAAAGTAACTTACTTTTGCCTTTGGCCGAAAAAAAAACTATTGTCATTATGAAAAAGTCTCCTAATAGACAACGAATTAAAACCATTGTCTTAGGCCCAAAAGCATTGTTTTCTTTATAAAAAGTCCACAAATATACTACGGTTTTGTTAACAACCGTTGTTAATACTTCAAAAGACAACGATTCAGCAAAAACCCGTTGTCTTTTTGGGCATTTTCTTGTAGTCATGGCAAAGAAGATATCATACATCGATGTGCATGTGAGATGATTAAGGATAAATTGGGTTTTCCATAGTTTTATTTCAATTGAAACTTGGATGCATGTAATTTCTAAATTTTCATTTAAGTAATTTACTTATGTAGTCAATCTTTCAAATTATTAATGTCAATGTTTTTCATATTATGTAATTTTGAATATATAATTTCAACAAATAATTATTTAAATATAGTAACTAAATTAATTTAAAGATAGAAATTATTTCTATGATATAAAATATGAATAATGATGATGTTGTACTTGGGCCCACAAATAATAAGTTAATTATACAAACCATCATTGTGTTACAAAAAGAGGGGGAAATTACATCAATACGCCGATTTTGGTATCCATACCACACATTACCTCCTATTACTTTTGTACCTATTTTTTTACTTTTGTACCTATTTTTTTTTTCTCCGCATATATTTTTGATTATTTTTATTTTTTTCGTTTTTTTTTTGTTCCTTCATTGATTTTATATGTTATATATGTTGTTCGATGTTGTTTAAATTTGTTTCTTTGTTGTTTCTATGTTGTTTCTTTGTTGTTTCGATGTTTCAAAACAACTTTTACCTATTTTTTATAATGTTTCAAAACCGTATGATGTGTCAATTGCCCAAAAAATTGTTATTAGAATAAGTTGATGCATGATGACCTCCACAAATAATGGGTCCCAATAACAACACAATTGGAGTCGACACTTACTAAAATAGGATGGGCCGATAATAAAATCATATAAATAATAAATACAAAAATCAAAAAAAATTCTAGTGTAAATTATTTTTTCAAAAACATTTGGGGGGGAAGTAGCCCCTCCTCCCTCCGCCTTGAACATACCAAAGCATAATTGTTAATAAAAATGACATTAATCGTGTTTGTTTATTGAGCTTTAAAATTGTATTTAGTTTTGATATTTAGTTGGACCAAGTAGCTCGAGTGCAGCTTCATATTTTTAATACATTTTATTAGTTTTCAACAATATTCAAGTTAATTTTATATTTTATTAAAAGAACATATAAATTGATGTTTGGTTTGTTATGTTAACAACTCGAGGTTACGCTTAGTCACCGGTTTTTTCTCCTCCTCCAAAATTTTTCTCTAGTCCAATTTTATATTTCGCCTATTATTTTTTGTGTGCTAATGTTAGAATACTAGCTTTATAATTTTGAAAATGTTCCACTGGGATATTTCTAATTTGAACAAAAAAAAAGATTAATGACGTGGATAAAAATCGAGGATTTAGTTTTTGAAGCTAGTGTTCTAAAATTGATACACTCCAAAATAAAGGGAAAAAATGAAAACAAACTTGCATAGGGATAAAAATATAATTTTGATTAAAAGTAATAGTCTCAGAGAATAAATATTAATTTTACCCCCAACATAATAACGGTCGGGTCTTTCGACTTAAAAATAAAATAGAAATGCCGCAAAGGTATGAGTTGAAAATAAATATAGTATAATATATAGTTTCATGTAACATTCAATGATTAATAATATATCCGTAAATAATATATGATATTTCTTATTCTCGCAACTTACAATAATATAAAATAAATTAAGTGTGTATACACGTTACTATGTTAGTAATTTCGAAAACTTTAAAGGTGAAATGAGACAAACATATATATATATATATATATATATATATATATATATCCAAGAATAATATATCATTTTTAAACTTTAAATCTACCAACTATGTTAGTAAAATTGAAGACTTTTAAAGGTGAAATGAGACTTAAATATACACCCAGAGAATGTATCATGTTAGACATTTAACATTTATTAATAACAAGAATAAATGATAAAGAATCATATCTGGATTTTTAAATCTTCATATCATTCATAATATTCTTTTATTATTTTTTTGTTGGGATCCACTCATACTCACTCGCATTTTCCATCAATAGAAAACCTAACTCAAATACATAAACAAACCATCAAAAGCCAAAATCAATTAGATCAATGGATCCTATTGACACATCTATTCATCCAATGAAAAATCTCAATACATATTCTTAATTAAAAAGATGGAAGAGTTTTGTCCTGTATTTTTAATAAAGTAGACTCATTTACTTAAATCGCTACCTAAAAGGATCAAACTCGTCCCATTGGTGTGGAGCTTTCTCCACCACTCCCGATTCGATTACTCACAAAGTAATCTTTGATAATTTGTGGCAATCTAATGTAATTGTCCTGGATCCACCGCACGCGTGTTGGGCTCGGTAGCGCTTACCCGGTGGTGGTGGTGGTGGTGGTCGAGCCATCCGAGGCCGGGCCGATGTACGATGCCACGCCTTACAAACGGCGTGTGATCGTGGAGGCGCTTAGGGTCTTCAAAGACGATATTTGTCTAGGAAGATGGTTAGGGGCTCAATGCAATTATCAAACCGCAGTGGCCGCATGGACGAGAACACATCTTCGGGGAGATAGTTTTCCGACTCTCCACATCATGTTTCATTAGCCTCACTTTTAATAAACCTAATGAATTCGAGACACATTCTTGGATTGTCTCTTTCGCATCATCGCGATATTTGAACGGGTCGGGAGGACATGGCGCCGGAATCGAATCACGTTGGTGATGGGCTTGTACTGATCTACGTACCTATCTTTCAACCTCTTGTAATAAATTATTAGTTATCTCGAAACTCGTTGGCGTTGACATGTCATCTCAATATAAATGTATTTGATGTATCTTGTTTATTTTAAATGATTTTACTTGTTAACAAATAAAATACTTTAGAAAGATTACAAGAATCGACGAAAGTATGCACATAATGTGATGTGAATTACCCTACAATCAAATAAATTACATTTATGAATCACATTAGATTATAACAATTAAATTTAAAGATTAAAATCATGCATTCCATATATTATTGAGGATGTAATATGTGGATATATGTATGTGCACAAATTCACTTTGGATATTATATATATCAAATATATATTAGTTATCATATGTAAAGTGTATATATATAATATGAAGAACAACACCGAACTAATGTCTTGGCCAGAATAAAATTGATTATGTTTAACATTGAGTAGCCAAATCTATGTGAGTTCTGCTACATTTTGTTGAGGGTTGAGTAGTAAAAGGTGATAGCCATTAGTTCTCACACTTTTTATTTTATTCATCATATACAAAATGCCAAATATTGGTATGAAGTTATTGACCTATTTGTCTAATAGCTAACAAACTATACACAAAAGAAAATACAACAACTTTATTACACTTAAACTGTTTCAACATAAAATAATATCGAGAAATATTATGATTTAGTCCTTTTGAATTCTACACACAATTGCCCTCAAAAATAAAATCATATACACTTTGAAAAAGTATCATTTTTACTCGAAAAGTATTAATTCTTATTATAAAAGTATTACTTACTATATCCTTTAAAAGATAACGATTTAGAAAAAGTCCGTTGTCTTTTGGGCGTTGTGTTTTAGCATTTTCTTGTAGTCATGGAAAAAGGCGTTGTCATGACAACGATTTAGACACTAATTTTTTATTTATGTAATTTTCAATTTATGTAGTCAATCTTTCAATTATTCCGTCATTATTTTTCGTATTATGTAATTTTCAATATATGATTTCATTAAATAATTATTTAAATATACTAACTAAATTTATTTAAAGATAAAAATTATTTCTTTGATATGGCATATGAATAATGATGCATGTTGGTACTTGGGCCCACAAATAATGTAAGTTAATTATACAACCATTGTGAAAGTGTGTTACAAAAAAAGAGTGTTATTAGAATAGGTGATGTAGCATGTGGACCCCCACAAATAATGGGTCCCAATAACAACATAATTGAGTTGCTCTCATATATGGATTGTAAGATAAATTCTAGTGTAAATAAATTGATGAGTCTCTAACATACCCAAGGGCGGAGCTAGGAATGAATTTGGGGTGGACCGATACATGAAAATGAGGTGGACGGATAAGAAAATCATAAAAATTATAAATAAAAAATTAAAACAAAATTGAAGACTTTTAAAGGTGAAATGAGACTGAAATATACACCTTAAATTGTATCATATTAGAAATTTAACATTTATTAATAACAGGAATAAATGATAAAGAATCATATCTGGATTTTTAAATCTGTATATATCGATCATAATATTTTTTTTGTTGGGATCCACTCATACTCACTCAGATTTTCCATCAATAGAAAAACCTAACTCTTATACATAATCAAATCATCGAAAGCCGAATCAATCGTGATCAATGGATCTTATTGACACATATATTCATCTAATGAAAATCTCAATACATATTCTTAATTAAAAAGATACAAGAGTTTTGTCCTGTATTATTAATACAGTAGACTCATTTACTTAAACTGCTGCCTAAAAGGATCAAACTCCGCCACTGGAGGAGCCTTCTCCACCACCCTGATTCTGATTACTCATAAAGTAATCTCTCATAACTTGTGGCAATCCAATGTAATTATCGCGATCCATCGCTGACGTGTTGATTTGATGTCCCGGTGGTTGTGGTCTTTGGCATTGGTGGTCGAGCCATCCGAGCCATGGGCGATGTACGACACCACGCCATACAAACGACACATGATGCGTGGAGGCCCGCTCAACATCTTTAGCACGATATTTGTCTAAGAAAGTGGTTAGGGGCTCGAGGTAATTATCGAACCCAGCGTCTGCACGGCCAAGAGCACATCTTCTCGGGGGATAGTTTTTCGACTCTCTCCACGACATGTTTCATTAGCATCACTTGTAATAAAGCTAATGAATTCTGAGATACATTCTTGGATCATCTCTTTTGCATTATCGGCGATCTTTGCATGGTCTGGGAGGACACGACGCATGATCCGTATCACGTTGGCGATGGGCATGTACCGATCTACGCGCCTGAACGGTTGCCGAGGTTAAAGTTGGCGCATTTGTGGGTTGTTTGGCAGCAAGAAGCGCCCGCCCTATCGGATTACTATGTCGCTGAAAAATATGAAGGAGAGTATGAATTTGTGACTTGTTTCAATTTAATGCAACCCTATTTATAGTGTATACAAATTAAAGCAATTTACTTTTTGGTTAAGGGGAGGAGGATTACATTGGTTATGAGATTTAATAGGTACCTATCTTTCAATCTCTTGTCATAAATTATTAGTTATCTCGACACTCGTTGACGTTGACAAGTCATCTCGATATAAATGCATTTGATGTAGTGTTTATTTTTACGATTTTTACTTGTTAACAAATAGAATACTAGAAAGATTACAAGAATCAGATACAATATGCACGTAATGTGATTTGAATTATTCTACAATCAAATAAATTACATTTATGAATCGCACCAAATTATAATAATTAAATTTAAAATAAAAAACGTGCCTTCCTTATATTATTGAAGATGTATATGTGGATATATGTATGTGCACAAATTTACTTTGTATATTATATATATAAAATATATATTAGTTATCATATGTAAAGTGTATATATAATATGAAGAACAACATACAACTAATGTCTTGCCGAATAAAATTGATTATGTTTAACATCGAGTAGCCAAATTTATGTGAGTTCGCTAAATTTTGTTGAGTGTTGAGTAGTATAAGGTGAAGGTCATTAATTCTCACACTTTTCGATTTTCTTCATCATATATAAAGGCCAAGTATTGGTATGAAGTTGTTGGCCTATTTGTCCAATAGTTAACAAACTATACACAAAAAGAAAATAAAACAACTTTATTATACTTAAATCAAGTTTCAACAACAAAAATAATAGGACAAATATTATGATTTACTCCTTTGGGATTCTACACACAATTGCCCTCAAAAGTAAAATTATACACACTGAAAAAGTATCATTTTTTACTCGAAAAGTGTTAATTCTTATTATAAAAGTATTATTTACTATATCTTTTAAAAGATAACGATTTAGAAAAAAACCAATTGTCTTTTGGGCATTGTCTTTTAGCATTTTCTTGTAGTCATAGCAAAGGGCGTTGTCATGACAACGATTTAGACACTAATTTTTCATTTATGTAATTTTCAATTTATGTAGTCAATCTTTCAATTATTAATGTTATTATTTTTCGTATTATGTAATTTTCAATATATAATCTCAATAAATAATTATTTAAATATAGTAACTAAATTGATTAAAGATAGAAATTATTTCTTTGATATAATATGAATGATGATGCATGTTGGTACTTGTGCCCACAAATAATGTAAGTTAATTATACAACCATTGTGGAAGTGTGTTACAAAAAAAGGGTGTTATTAGAATAAATGATGTAGCATGTGGACCCCCACAAATAATGGGTTCCAATAACAACACAATTGGAGTTGCTCTCATATTTGGATTGTAAGATAAATTCTAGTGTAAATAAATTGAAAAGTCTTTAAAATACACAAGGCGGAGTTTAAATGAATTGGGGTGGACCGATACATGAAAAAATAGGGGGGCGGATAAGAAAATAATATAAATTATAAATAAAAAAATTAAAAAAATAATTGAAGACTTTTAAAGGTGAAATGAGACTGAAATATACACCTAGAAACTTCATCATATTAGACATTAAAAGTTTATTAATAACAAGAATAAATGATAAAGAATCTTATCCGGATTTTTAAATCTGTATATCTCGATCATAATATTTTTTTATTGGGATCCACTCATACTCACTCAGATTTTCCATCAATAGAAAAGCCTAACTCTAATACACAATCAAATCATCAAAAGACAGAATCAATCAGATCAATGGATCTTATTGACACATCTATTCATCCAACGAAAAATCTCAATACATATTCTTAATTAAAAAGATGGATGAGTTTTGTCTCGTATTTTTAATACAAAGAGACTCATTTACTTAAACACGCGCCTAAAAGGATCAAACTCCGCAACGGAGGAGCCTTTCTCCACCACTGGATTCTCGATTACTCATAATATAATCTCTCATAATTTGTGGCAATCCAATGTAATTGTCGCGATCCACTGCATGTGTTGTCGGCAGTGTAATAGGTGGTGGTGGTGCTGGGACTGGTGGTCGAGCCATCTGAGCCACGGGCCGATGTACGATGCCACGCCTTACAAATGACACATGATGCATGGAGGCCCGTTCTGCTTCTTGAGCATGATATTTGTTTAGGAAAATGGTTAGGGGCTCGACGTAATTATCGAACCCCAACGTCTACATGGCCGAGAGCACATCTTCTGGGTAGATAGTTTTCCGACTCTCTCCATGGCATGTTTCATTAGCCTCACTTGTAATAAATCAAATGAATTCAGAGATATGTGCTTGGATCGTCTCTTTCGCCTCATCGGTGACCTTTGCATGGGCTGGAAGGACACGACGCATGATTTGGATCACATTGGCGATGGGCATGTACTAATCTACATCGCGCTTGAATGATTGTTGAGGGTTCAAGTTGGCCGCATTTGTGGGGTTGTTGATAGTGGCAGCGATGCCGCCCTGTCAGATTACTATGCTGCCTGAAAAATATGGAGGAGAGTATGAATGTGTGACTTGTTTCAATTTAATGCAACCCTATTTATAGCGTATACAAATTAAACAAGTTACCTTTTGGTTAAGGGGATGAGGATTACATTGGTTATAAGATTTAATAGGTACCTATCTTTCAATCTCTTGTAATAAATTATTAGTTATTTCGACTCTCGTTGACGTTGAAAGGTCATCTCGATATAAATGCATTTGATGTAGTATTTATTTTTAATAGTATTTACCTTGTTAACAAATAGAATACTAGAACGATTACAAGAATCAGATACAATATGCACATAATGTGATGTGAATTAATCTACAATCAAATAAATTACATTTATGAATCACATCAAATTACATTTATTAAGATGTATATGTGGATATATGTATGCGCACAAATTAACTTTGGAAATTATATATAAGTTATCATATGTAAAGTGTATATATAATATGAAGAACAACATACAACTAATGTCTTAGCCAGAATAAAATTGATTATCTTTAACATTGAGTAGACAAATTTATGTGAGTTCTGCTAAATTTTGTTGAGTGTTTAGTAGTAAAAAGTGATGGCCATTAGTCTCATACTTTTCTATTTTCTTCATCATATACAAAATGCCAAGTATTGGTATGAAGTTGTTGGCCTATTTGTCCAATAGTTAACAAACTATACACACAAAGAAAATAAAATAACTTTATTATACTTAAACCGTTTCAACAACAAAAATTATACTGACAAATATTATGATTTACCCCTTTTGGATTCTATACGCAATTGCCCTCAAAAATAAAAATATACACACTGAAAAAGTATCAATTTTTACTCGAAAAGCCTTTTCTTACTATAAAAGTATTACTTATTATATCTTTTAAAAGATAACGATTTAGAAAAAATCCGTTGTCTTTTGTGCGTTGTCTTTTAGCATTTTCTTGTAGTCATGGCAAAGGACGTTGTCATGACAACGATTTAGACACTAATTTTTCATTTGTGTAATTTTCAATTTATGTAGTCAATCTTTCAATTATTAATGTCATTATTTTTCGTATTATGTAATTTTGAATATATGATTTCAATAAATAATTATTTAAATATAGTAACGAAATTTATTAAAGATAGAAATTATTTCTTTGATATAGTATATGTATAATGATGCATGTTGGTACTTGGGCCCACAAATAATGCAAGTTAATTATACAACCATTGTGGAAGTGTGTTACAAAAAAAGAGTGTTATTAGAATAAGTGATGTAGCATGTGGACCCCCACACATAATGGGTCCCAATAACAACACAATTGGAGTTGCTCTCATATATGGATTGTAAGATAAATTCTAGTGTAAATAAATTGAAGAGTCATTAACATACCCAATGGCGGAGCCAGGAGTGAATTTGGGGTGGACCGATATATGAAAATGGGGTGGATCGATACATGAAAATATATTATGTTAGATATTTAACATTTATTAACAACAAGAATAAATAATAAAGAATCTTATCCGGATTTATGAATCTGTATATATCGATCATAATTTATTTTTTTTTGTACTCATACTCACTCAGATTTTCCATCAATAGAAAAACCTAAATCCAATACATAATCAAATCATCAAAAGCCAGAATCAATCAGATCAATGGATCTTATTGACACATCTAGTCATCCAATGAAAAATCTCAATACATGTTCTTAATTAAAAGGATGGAATAGTTTTTTCCTGTATTTTTAATACAGTAGACTCATTTACTTAAACTGCTGCTTAAAAGGATCAAACTCTGCACTGGAGGAGCCTTCTCCACCACCCTGATTTTGATTACTCATAAAGTAATCTCTCATAATTTGTGGCAATCCAATGTAATTGTCGCGATCCACTGCATGTGTTGTCGGCAGTGTAATAGGTGGTGGTGGTGCTGGGACTGGTGGTCGAGCCATCTGAGCCACAGGCCGATGTACGATGCCACGCCTTACAAACGGCACATGATGCACGGAGGCCCGTTCAGCTTCTTGAGCACGATATTTGTTTAGGAAAATGGTTAGGTGCTCGACGTAATTATCGAACCCCAATGTCTGCATGGCCGAGAGCACATCTTCTGGGGAGATAGTTTTCTGACTCTCTCCACGACATGTTTCATTAGCCTCACTTGTAATAAAGCTAATGAATTTGGAGACACATTCTTGGATCGTCTCTTTCACATCATCGACGATCTTGGCATGGACTGGGAGGACACGGTGCATGATTCGGATCACGTTGGGGATGGGCATGTACTGATCTACGTCGCGCTTGAACGGTTGTTGAGGGTTTAAGTTGGCCGCATTTGTGGGGTTGTTGGCAGTGGGAGCTGCGCCGCCCTCTCGGATTACTATGCTGCCTGAAAAATATGGAGGAGAGTATGAATGTGTGACTTGTTTCAATTTAATGCAACCCTATTTATAGCATATACAAATTAAAGCAAGTTACTTTTTGGTTAAGGGGGATGAGGATTACATTGGTTATGAGATTTAATGGGTACCTATCTTTCAATCTCTTGTAATAAATTATTAGTTATCTCGAAACTCGTTGACGTTGACATGTCATCTCAATATAAATGCATTTGATGCAATGTTTATTTTTAATATTATTTTACTTGTTAACAAATAGATTACTAGAAAGATTGCAAGAATTAGATACAATATGCACGTAATGTGATGTGAATTAATCTGCAATCAAATAAATTACTTTTATGAATCACATCAGATTATAACAAATAAATTTAAAACATAAAAACATGCCTTCCATATATTATTGAAGATGTGTATGTGGATATATGCATGTGCACAAATTTACTTTGGATATTATATATATCAAATATATATTAGTTATCATATGTAAAGTGTATATATAATATGAAGAACAACATACAACTAATATCTTGGCCATAATAAAATTGATTATGTTTAACATTGAGTAGCCAAATTTATGTGAGTTTCGCTAAATTTTGTAGAGTGCTGAGTAGTAAAAGGTGATGGCCATTAGTTTTCACAGTTTTCTATTTTCTTCATCATATACAAAATGCCAAGTATTGATATAAAGTTGTTGGCCTATTTGTCCAATAGTTAACAAACTTTACACAAAAGAAAATAAAATAACTTTATTATACTTAAATCATTTCAACAACAAAATAATACTTAAATATTATTATTTACTCCTTTTGGCTACACACAATTTCTCTCAAAGAATAAAATTATTATTGATTTTTTTTTCATTTCATCATCACCAATTAATACAAATGGAAAGAACTTATGATGTTTGAGCTTTCACAAAACATATATGGAGGAACACTTGATTTTTTAATAAATTATAAAATTACATTTAATGAAAATAATTGATTTGATTAGAGACTTATTAATGTAGTTGATTTCTTCAAATGAAAATAATGCAGTGGATATGTGTTAGAAAACCTTTTGATATATAAAATAGGTTAGAAAAACTAAAGAAGAAAAGAATAACTGTTGATTAAAAATATCAAGATAAATCATGAATTCACGCACACACGTAAAATTGAGATAAAATATATTTATGCGTGTCTTGTCCGTAAAACATCAAGAAAAAAAATTGAAATAAATTAATCTACAAAAGCAGTAATTCAAAAGACGTTACTTGTCAAACAAAAAAGAACCACAACAGAATAATATATGGAAGTTGGAAGCCGACAAAGAACCCTTTTCTATTTAATTTATGATGGCCAAATCTGTGAATAATCAAAAGATCTAAGAACTTAAAATCATGCCTAGTTGGATAATAGAAAAATAATACCAAATATCAGAATCTAAATAATTACAAGCTTTTCATGCACGCTATATACAAAAAATCCAAAGCACATTGTTCACATAGATTTGTCCTTAATACTAAAAATGGTAGAAAAATTTAGCGTAGTTTTTACCAGTTCTGGGTGTTCTTGTGGGGTATTCCTGCCTTAGATTTGAGCTTCCTTGACTTTCCATTTTCAAGCTTTACTTTTGATTCTAATCTGTGAATTTCTTTTCTTCCTCTTTTAGACACAAATGTCACTCAATTTTTTCTATTCCTGTTGTTTTATTTACAATGAATTGTGAAGTGTATAAGCAATTGGCTCCAATATATAGACAAGTGAAGCCTTAGATAAATGAATCCACAAGGGCACATGAGGGTGGTGTCTTTTTACTAGTGGTGAAAGATAGGGGCAAAGTGGGAAAAATGGGCAAAGTATTAATTGTTGTTACTAGAACAAGTGTGTACATGGGAAAATGCATGTATAGTGAAAAAGTTACCTATTTTACTTTCATTTGGTAAGTAGAAATATCACAATAAATACTTCACCAAATTACTATGGGCCTAGCTAGTTGAAAAAATACATTGTTTTATTAATAGAAGAATTAGTGAACTATTTAATATCATAAAATTTCTATGAAATGATTGAATTTATTTACTCAAATTGTTGAAATAATTGATTTTAGAAATGCTAATTTCTATAATTAAGTATTATGAAATACCCACAAATAGGTCGAAATGAAATACAAAATGGAAGAACTATATATTGTCATATTTTTCCATACCTTTTATGTTTAATTATGCTTAACTTTTGGATATTGATTAAGTTCTTTTACTTTGTAAGAGAATGCAAGTTAGTTGTGAAGTTGGGGGAATCAGAAGACGTTTTGAAATTAGACGTGGATGTTTTTTATTAAACTGCGGGTTTTACATGATGTCTCGGTATAAGGCATGGGCACACTCGAGGAAGAGGCAAGAATTACTTGAAGAGGTGCCCAATATATTTGAAAACAAGATGTTAATTATTTTAGTGTAACATTAAGAGTCCTAAGTATATTATGATTGTTTTTAAGTCTTTTCGGAGAGAGAATGTTATCCCTCAAGTAGAAAATATTACTTTGAGGATTAAATCTAACTGTTAGACTCCTTCTTATCTATTTCCCATAGTTTTATACTTTAGTTTCCAGATGACTATGAATTTAATGGATTGCTAAACCTCTTTTCCAAGCAAAGGATAATCAAAGATTTGGATTTATGCGAATTGAGAATTCTAGTTAGTTTTATTTGTTCTTTTATTTCTTCGTTAGTTACACATCTTATTCAGTTGTTAGAAATTATTGTGTTGGTTGGGTTGCACCAAATATGACCTTTATTTAATTTATCAAGATAATAAAATCTCAATTAGAATGTTAAATCAATAATTGTTGAAATGTTTTAATATTGGTGGTGATTACAATATTTTATTACAAAGATGGTTTTAGTTTTATATTATGGAGATATATAAATGAACCTACATGCGCATTTATTAGATAGAAAATTGGTAGTCTCTCCAAATCTTAAATATGCTATTGAATTAAACTTTAAGATCATATCTGGAACTATTTTTAGCCAAGGAAAATGGTGAAAGATCATTGTTCGCTCAAATTTATTATGCTACACCGCAAGTGTATGATATAGATAATAGATAGTGGCAAGCAATGTCGTATTCTCCAGGGATTGGTTTAACATAAATTACAGAAATTTTAGTAGCCTTAATGTTATTGAAACAATCGAAATAATGAGTTTGAATTTACTAAAACTCTAAACGCATAAAACTAATAATATCAAAATTAATCTAATCTATCACAAAGCAAACTTGAAAGAAATCGATAAATTAAAAACGACCATAGGACTATGTTTTCAACATGCAATACCAATTACTATTCAATTTGTGTTCGCAAATACTAATGATATATCGTCTATGGCCTGAACCCCGATATTAGATTGCTCATTCTCTCGAAACCAACAATCCATGGATTTAATCATATATTTCTAGCATCTCTACTTAACTATTTATGCAAATTTCAAATGGTTCTATGGATTCAGTTTTACTTCCACAAACATTATAAGCCCCTCGACTTCACAATTATTCATGTTATGAATTCCTAGATATTAGAGTTCATCTCTCGAAGTATGAACCAACATATTGAAGATGCAAATTATTGACCAGATAATTCACAAGGATTAAGCGCAAGAAACCATAAAAAGATAAATAGTCATAAGCAAATGCAAACAAACCAAATCATATAACAATGAGTCTTGCAATTTACATGAACCCTTAGAATCTAAGAAAATTTAGATTGACATAATTGTTTGTAAATTCATAGACAATCTAAAAAATGTTCAACATAGTAAAAAAAATAGGAATAATAGTTCCAGACAATGACAATGAATTCCACGAGCTTGGAAAATCTGTCTTAAAAAAATCTTGAACTAAGATGGTGGTGCATTGGACTAGTCTCCCTCTCTGTGTTCTGCCTCCGAAATGACCGTGTTGTGAAGCCCCCGATTTTTCCGAGCATGTATTTGATCCTTTTATCGTCTATGTATTTTATCGACTACTTTACCGCGTTACTTTGACGGGTAAATATTAATAATATTTTAATTTTTTCATTTGATTCATTTTATTGATCAATTACTTGTGTTTATGATCATTTAATAATTCATTTCTCATTAATGATCACTTAGTTGATCACTACTAGTATTATTTGTGCTTTTATTAGTCACCTTAGAATTTTAAGAGACTATTTATTTTAGGGACTTATACCTTATAGAATTAAGAATTTGATTTAGAATAAGTGATCATGAGACTTATAAGTGATCAAGGAAATCACTAATTATTTTGGAGATTGATATTATTCATCTATTATCATCAATTTTGGGACAAAAAAATATAGAAATACCCTAAATGCCCTTAAGTGGACGGCAATAGTGAGGATTTTGGTGTGGATTGTTCTGAGATACATTTGGTTATGACAAAGAAAGTTGAGCTCATATGGTTATTTTTACAATACATAATTATAAGGTTACACATATAGCCCAAGTGGGAGATTGTTGGATCATAATCCAACATTGGGCTTATATGTGAAATAATTATGCATTGTGGACTGTAAATTAAGGTTAAGCCCATTTTATAAGTGATCAAATTAGGTTTAAGGAATTGGGCTTTAATGTATCTAATAGGGTGTGGGCCTTTAATGTGTAGATACTTCATGGGTTATTCCTATTTTAATGATGGGCTAAAATAGGATACCCAATATAACACAGTTATATAAGGGTTATGGTCCCTAGGTCACACGTCTACGACATTCTATTCTGCTATCCCATCGTCAGAAAGAAACCTACGGAGAAAACTAAAGGGTTCTCTGAAAAGCTTCGAGGCGTGTAGATCTAGAAGGCCAAATCCCAGGATTCAACTGCTATAGATTCAGGTACACTTCCGCAATCTAGTCTTTGATTCTTGATAATTCGATATGAATGCTCCTGGATTAAAATGATGTTATTCACTAAAGTTTATTCCAACAAGTGGTATCAGAGACCATTCATATTGATTTATTGAGAATCGAAATCTATTTCGATATATGAATATATTCAGATTGTTTAATTATCCGGATTGTTATTTTTGTTTTGTGGATGAATTCTGTTGTTGCCATTGAGTAATTATGGAATTCAATGAATATATCCATATATCGAAATTTGGACATTTATATATATATACATATATGAATTCAGATTGTTCTCTTTCGAATTCGATGTATGGAATTCAGATTCTCTTTCGCAATTTGGTGTCTTTTTCGGGTATAGCTTTATTGTTGCAGATTATTATAATCTGTATATTATCTAGTGCCTTATATTTTTTGTTTGGATTGATAAAGCATAAAGAATTAGATGGATACATTCTCCGAGTCAGTATCATGAGTTTCAGTAGGAAAAGAAAAAAAAAAGAAAAATTATGCAAAACCAATTTTTGTTTCCTTCCCCGTCGGAATATATTTACCATCGCACGACCACGATTTGGAACACAACGCGGGTTTGACTCAACCAAGTGACGATTCAGTCTTTGATCGGCGATGGCTGTGCGGCGGGAAGGTGAAGGTGGCACTCGTGATGGACGCTGGTAGGCGTTGATTTCGCAGCTGAGGGAGGGAGTTTCTCGCGACTTCTCGTTGTTTGTCTTGCGTCAAGCATTTAGGCTGATTAGGAGGAGATGGATTTTTTTTTCTTTTGAGGGCCATGGGCCTTCAGTCAATTTTGAGGAATTTTGGGTCAATTTGGAATTTTCAAAAAATTGGGTGCTCAAAATATGTTTATTTCTTTTTCTGGAATTAAGGCATTTCTAGGACCCATTTATAGTATAAAGGAAATTAGGGTTTTAAATAAAAAGGTTTTAGTTTTGGGGCTCAATTAAAGTTTATTTTGTTTTTTAAATTGGCCTCAAATAATAAGGAATACCCTAAATTAAGTTTAATCTTGGAATTTAATTTTTAAATTTGAATATTGGTATGGATTTATATATTTTGAAATGAATTAATGGAAGCAACATGTCACCAAATTGACCTCTCTTGTGGAAATTAATTCATTTTAGAATATAAAAGGATGTGCGTGTGCAACATATGTGAATATTAACCGGCCCAAAGGAAGGTGAGTATTTATCAGAATTGCACGTGCACCTGTGGTAATAAAGACGTGATGATTATTCGGTTTTACATATGAACACTAAATCGGCCCAAATGAAGGTTTATTGTTTGATATGTTCTTATTATCCGTGTTTGATTACTGCACCAAGGTGTCAATTACAAGTTAATATTTTGTCCAAAGATGAAATATTAATGGAGTGCCGGTATCTTGAGATGGGATTTACCATTATTTGAATTTATTATTAGAGTTCCGAGATTTATGTGAGCATGATTTGTGTATTATTTATTTTTCGGAATTTGGTTTTGAATATTCCTGCTTATATTTCTGTCAGCATCAATATAATTTTTATGCTAAAAGGGCACTTTATCTAGAAAAGTCACTATAGCTAAGGAATTCCTTGCGGATATTGAGAAAATATTTGTTGAGAACGAAATGCTCAGATTAGTACGCTTTTGACAAATATGATCTCTATAAGGTATGAGAGTAAAGACAATATCAAGAATAAATTATAGATATGCCTCGTATTGCTTTTGAGGACTTGCTAGTGCATTTAGTTTATTTTATATATCTTTCGACACAATTTAGCCAGTTTAAGGTGAGCCGATAGTTAAAAAGAGTTTTACTCTCTAAATGAGTCATCTCATCTCGTGCTCGAGAAGAGAAAAGGTTAAAACAATATGAGACAAAAAAAGGGCTAATCTTGCGCCTTAACTTCAAAGAATAAAAGGCAAGGAATTAAATAATATAGAAGGATAAAGTATCTTTGTAATTCGGTTTGT
This sequence comes from Rehmannia glutinosa, assembly GCA_016081115.2. Taxonomy (NCBI): domain Eukaryota; kingdom Viridiplantae; phylum Streptophyta; class Magnoliopsida; order Lamiales; family Orobanchaceae; genus Rehmannia; species Rehmannia glutinosa. Next base: position 52,629,827 of record CM071928.1, read on the forward strand.
TTTAAGGTCAACTTTGCGCACATGGTGGAAGAATTTTAGTTCATCAACTCACGAGTGTATCGTAAGGGGTTTCCATTGCCAAAAGCTAAATGATGGTGAAAGATACATCAAAATAGGCAAAGGCAAGACAATTATGGTTGAAATAATAGGAAAATATAGATTATTGTTAAGATCGGATTTTATTTGAATCTTGATGAGGCGTTTTTTGGAACTTGACTTCTATTTACGCTTTGGACAAATTCGGTTATTCTTGTTCATTCGTAAATTGAAAATTTAGCTTGTCTCATAATTCAAAATTGGTTAGTTCGATTCTTTACAATAACCTTTATTTGATGACACTATTGCTTCATCCAATAAGTCCCTACTTTTAAGTACAAAAGGAATAAGTAGAAAAACAAATCAATAAAAAAATTTGTAGCCAATTAGACTTCGGGCGTCTTAGAACTTATATATACGGATATTTATGAGTAATTCCTATGGTTACTTGGAATGGTCAACAATATATAATAACGTTCATAGACGATATTTTAGATATACTAGACGTGTTCGATTCCTATACGGCTGAAGTTGAGAATCAACTCAATAAAAGGATTAAAAACATCACATCTGGTCGTGGTGGTGCATGCAACGATGGATATGATGGTTCAGGTGAACAACGTGTAGGATTATTTGCTAATTTCTAGAGGAATGCAATATCATCCCACAATACACTAAGTTCGGTTTGCCATTATGAATAGTGTTCTTGAAAGACGAAATAGAATGCTTAAGAATATGGTGAGGAGTATGATTAGTCATTCTATCTTAGAATCACTCAGGAAGAAGACTTAAGCTGTCAGCAAAGATATATCCTTAGTAAGGTTTCCAACTAAAGCGACTAACATAATCCCTTATGAACTTTAGACGGGCAAGAAACCTAGTCTGAAGCACTTGCACGTTTGAGAATATCTAGCTGAGGCGAGGCCTTACAAAGCCTATTGAGAAGAAACTAGACTTAAGGACATTTAGTTGTTATTTTTTTGGATACTCTTAAAAGTCCAAAGGGTACAAGTTTTATGATCCCACAACCAAGGCTATTTCTAAGTCGTTAAATGCCTGGTTCTTTGAGGATGTTGAGTTTGCGGGGGGAGATAGAGTTAAGGATTTTGTCTTTGAAGAGGAATACGTCGATATTCCCGCAGGTGTTGTTGGCATTGATCGGAATTTCATTCCTGACCTTGTTCAAGACACAAATCAAGACAATGTCGGAGAACCTCCTGTTTTAGAAATTATTCCAGATGAACAAACTCTACAACCTCAAGAACTTATGCCATTGAGCAGATCCACTACGGAAAGAAGAAGTGCAATGCCAGATGATTACATTGCATTTCTCAAAGAAATTGAGGTTGGCATTGGAATGGTGGAAGATGATTCAATCAACTTCTATCAAGCCATGGAAAGTTCCAACCCTGAAAAGTGGATGGATACCCATGCTCATTGGTTGCAATGGATATTTAATACCAAGAAAGATTCAAGAGGCAATGAGGGAAGGTACAAAACTCGTCTTGTCGTAAATGGCTTTACACAGAAAGAAGGCATCAACTATAAAGAGACTTTCTCTTCAGTTTCTTTGAAAGACTCTTTCAGGATTATAATGGAATTGGTGGCACACTTTGATCTTAAGTTACATTAAATGGATGTAAAGACGTTGTTTCTCAATGGTGACATTGATGAGGCAAATTATATGGTGCAACCAGAAAACTTTGTGTCGGAAGACTCAAAGGATATGGTTTTCAAATTTAAGAAATCTATCTATGGACACAAGCAAACATTTGAATAATGATATTTAAAGTCTCATCTGGTGATCATCTCGTTCGGTTTTGAGATGAATTTGGTCGATGATTGTACATATCATAGGTTCATCAAGGGAGCAAGTATATATTTTTGGTTTTGTACGTAGATGACTTTTTGCTTGCCATCAACGATATAGACTTATTGCACAACACCAAGAGATTTCTGATTAAGAATCTTGAGATGAATGATTTTGGTGATGTCTCTTTTGTGTTAGGATGCAAATACTCTGAGATCACTCTCGGAGTATTATGAATTATCACAAAAGAACTATATTGAAAAGGTCCTTCAAAATGGCATGCAAGATTATAAACCAAATGATAACCCTGTGGCTAAGAGAGACAAGTTCAGTCTCAAACAATGCCCTAAGAATGATTTGAGGAAAATAAAATGCAGAAGATTCCGTATGCATCAGCAATATGGAGTCTGATGTATGATCAGGTATGTACGCAGTTGGATATTGTGTACATTGTAGGGATGCTTGGTGGATATATAATTAAGTCGGGAATATACAATATTTGAAAAGCAGCCAAACAAGTCTAATGTACTTATGGATAAATAAAAGTTACATGCTCACATATCAGAGGTCGGATGAGTTTGAGATTCGGTATACCGACTCTGATTTTATTGGATGTCAAGATAACATGGTATTTAAGTTGGCCTATGTATTTCTGCTAGGTGTGGAAGAGTTCTAAACAGTTTACAATATAGACTCTTTTACCATGGTAGGAAAATTCATAGCGTGTTATGGAACATCCAAATCATGGATTATAGTTGCAAAAGTTTGTCACGAGGCTGCGTATGTAGATGGTATTAAAATACCACTAAGTTTGTGACATTGAGTCAGCAACACTATATTCCAAACAACAGGAACTCGACGAAGACTAAACATAAAGAGATCAAGTTCCTGATTGTTAAAGAGATAAGTCAAAGTGGACAGGTGTCTATAGAACATCGATACAAACTCCATAATTGCAGATCCGTTTACTAAGGGATTGCCACCCAAAAGGTTTCATGAACTTTGTTGTTCATATAGGTGTCAAATTAGTTCAGGATATATAGTTTTAAAGGATATTCAATTCTAGTGGGAGTTTGTTATTATAATCTTTTAATGTAGACACATTTTCAGTTACTTCAGTTTAAGGTTTTACTCTGCAAAGTTAAAATTTCAGTATATCCACACTTTGATTCTGGCATATGGTTTGATCTCACTAAGGTAAGGTGGACCAGTTGGAAATAGGCATGTTAAGATCACATTGCATGAAATTTCCATGCTACACATCCACATCATGATCCATGTCTTTAATTGTGTTGACATATATGACCATTGATGGGTCGAGTTACGATAAATGTAACAAAGGCCGCTTTGATCCTATGTTGGTACGAATAATGGACCGGATTGGTTACAGATACATTTGGTTATGACAACAAAGTTGAGCTCATATGGTTATTTTTACAATACATAATTATAAGGTTACACATATAGCCCAAGTGGGAGATTGTTGGATCATAATCCAACATTGGGCTTATATGTGAAATAATTATGCATTGTGGACTGTCAATTAAGGTTAAGCCCATTTTATAAGTGATCAAATTAGGTTTAAGGAATTGGGATTTAATGTATCTAATAGTGTGTGGGCCTTTAATGTGTAGATACTTCATGGGTTATTCCTATTTTAATGATGGGCTAAAATAGGATACCCAATATAACACAGTTATATAAGGGTTATGGTCCCTAGGTCACACGTCTACGACATTCTATTCTGCTATCCCATCGTCAGAAAGAAACCTACGGAGAAAACTAAAGGGTTCTCTGAAAAGCTTAAAGGCATGTAGATCTAGAAGGCCAAATCCCAGGATTCAACTGCTATGGATTCAGGTACACTTCCGCAATCTAGTCTTTGATTCTTGATAATTCGATATGAACGCTCCTGGATTAAAGTGATATTATTCACTAAAGTTTATTCCAACATTCTATAATATTAAAATTTCCAACATGTTGGAGACTCCCCAATATTCCATTCAAACATTCCCCTCTATTCTCTCAAACCCCATTCTTCCATGCAGACCATACCTTTGACCATCCATTTGTCTCCATGCAAGAGACAAATTGCAAGACATAGAATTTGATTGAAAATTCCCCCTCTCTCTCTCTCCTTGTGGACGGCCAAAGGGCCCTTTTGATGATCAAAATTTGTGCAAAATATCATTTTCATCCAACACATTCATCATTCAAGCATTTTTTTCCAACTTCTCTCTAAATCCTCAACATCTCTCTAAGCATATATTCATCAATTTCTTCATATCTTCAAACACTTCTTCATATCTTCAAACACACTTTCTTCATATCTTCAATCACACTTTCTTCATATCTTCAATCACTTGTTCATATCTTCAAACACCATCTTCATATATTCATACTTAACAAAAATTACAAGAATTCTCCTTCCATTTCATCAAGAAATTCGAAACCAACACCCCTATACACATGGTAGGAAATTTTTTTCTTCAATCCATTTTGATATCACCTAGCTCATCTCTTCACTTCTTAACTTAAGTATTGAATTTTTATTTGAGGTATACTTAGAAAACTTGAAGATATTGAGAGCTTGACATCATCTTGAAGAAGACTTCAAGACCTTGAAGATTTTGAAGAAGAATTTGGACTATAATGTAAGATATTGGACACTAGTGCCCTTTTTTCCTCCTTCTTCCTATTTTCTCCAAATTTAACACCCCTTTTTCATTTTTGAGAAATAGGGGCTGACCTTAAGTGGTTCCTTGAGGGTGACCAAAATCCTACATTTTGAAGCCATTACTAGTCACACCTTACTCACTACACAAGGTAAATGTAGTATTTCCAATTTTCTTCACCTTCTTCTTTTCTCCTTAATTTTTTTAACCTCATTTTCTAACTCTTATTTTTTGGTATTTTTTTGACTTAGGGGCTGACCTAAGTGACCTCTTAAATCCACTTGTGAATTATCCTTTTTATTTCACAACAAGTCATTTTAGGGTGGGTGGAAAAATGCTTTCTACTTCTAGTTGTTTTTATTGAAATGGATGTAGTATTTTAATTTTGAGCACTTGAGATATATATATTATGTATTGCATGTTAAATTTATGTATTAAGTTGAAAAATTCTCAAGCATGGCTCAAAAATACTATTTATTGAAAAATAGGTGCATGCATGCACACTTTATTGTTGTATTTGATGAATTCTTGTATGAAATGGACATGCATGTGTATGATCCTTGAAATTCATGTTCTATATGATTTATAACCTGGACAAGTGGAGCATAATTGATTAAATTTCAATTTTTGGACTTAAAATGCAAAAATGGAAAGTTGGTAGACTTAATTGCAAGAAAATAAAATTTAAGGGACCCCTCTATAATTTTAGAGTTTTGGGACTGTACTCAGGTTAAAAAATGATGTTTGGACATTTTAATAAAGTTTTAAGAGTTTTAAGATAAATAAAATCAACCCTTAAAAGCCCAAGGACTAGAATGTTAAATTTTAGAAGTTTAAGGGCTAAATTGAAATTTTCGAAACTGTACCAGACCCTATTTTTAAAATTATAAATTTTAATTCTTAAGGGACTGGAAATAACATATTTTAAGTGTAAAAAATCCAAGTGTTTAGAGCTTGGAAAATAATTTTATAAAAATTGAGGTACCAAATTGTAAAAGATTAAACTTGAGGACCCAAATGAAATTTCCAGGACTTATACAGTCCATGTACCTGGAAATACTTATTTAACTATAACTTAATGATATTTTGGACCCAAGTTTCAAGTTTCATAACAATTGGACCCCTAAAAGTCTTAAAGGCAATTATTTTAAAATGGGAAAAAAATGAGATTTTCAAAAGTTAAGGGATCTATACTTATCTTTTTTGAAAACTATTTTTGTCCCAATATCCCACTGACCTTAGTGACATTTTACAACTAGAATCATATTAAAAGCCCTTCCGGTTTGTGAGTTCCGATTATTTCAAACTTAGGACCCGAAATGACAATTTAACAAATTTGGGGCCAATGTGAGAATTTTATAAAAACTCGACCTCAAAAGAATTTAGGAACTGACCTCATACTTTTTCAAGGTCGGGACATTTATTTATTCAATTTTTAACCCCAAAAGTATTGGTTTTTACAAATGGGGCTAATTGTAAATTTTTCTTTTTAATAAGGACCTAACTCAAATTATTTTTCTTTTAAAGAAACAGCCCTGGACCCTCTGACTTTAATAATTAATTAGAATATTTTATTTTCTCAAAAACTTCTTGACTTATCGGATCGTCTTGACCGATTAATACGCGATCGTGGGACGACTTCCTCGTCTTGTGATTTCGAATCTATAACGGGACTTAGGTTCCACCTAATTCTTCAAGACATCAAAGATTGCTTATTGTTGGGAAATTAATTTTTAGATTTTGATGAATGCCATGTAAAACTTAGAATAGAAAGCTGGCACCGCATTTTTGTTGTAAATTGCATTGTAATAGATATGGCTGGTCGAGTGAGTTAAGTCAGCTATGCCAAAATATGCAAGAAGTCAACCGAGACTTGAAGGAAGACTCATTTGTGAGGCAGCTGAGTGTGGCAAAGAAGAGAAGATAAGAACTCGATCAAGGTGCGGTGAGATGCGGTGAGTGAAGTGTCGATCAAGTCAACTCAAGATAACCAAGTCTCAAGTTGAAGTGACGGATGAGTCATCCATGATTGAAAGTCGACTCAAGTCACCTGGGGAAGTCAAGGAAATGCGGTCAAGTCGAGATAATCGAAAGAGATCCGTTGCGTAAGTCAAGAAAATTACTTAAACAAGTAATACTTCCATAATGTCTTTCTTAAAGTGCTTAAATTTTAAGCGTGCAAAAGGAATAAACCAATGGGAAGCTCGCACTGTGTCGAACTTTGAAAAGTCAAGACTCATTCATACGAGGAAATGTCAATTCCAAGAACTGCAACAAGACAAGCCAACGACCACAAGTGTCTTTTGAAAATTAACCTATCTCTTCAACGGGCAAATTTTCAAACACTATAAAAGGCAGAGGAATCTATTTGAGAGAAGAGCTGGTTACCTGGAACTTTCAAGCTATTATTCAAACTATAACCTACTCAAGTCATTAAAGATTCAATCCTCAAGCCTACAATACGAAGGAAACCAATACAACACTCACCAGTGAAGGAAAGACGACTTCAATCAGTTGAAGAGGAAACATTTGAAGAATCAAGGGGTCTACATTCCATGGAGGATTGTAGAAAGGTTCAAGGTCGAACCAGTCTCAAGTTTTTGGAGGGCTTCGTGATCAAATCCAAGAAGCTTGAGCAAGTGGGGCTGTAGTAGCAAAGGCATTTGCCCTGTGAAGAAGTCGAGTCATACGAGAAGCCACCGTGTGTGACCAAGGCATCTCAGTTGAGTCCCAAAGGATCAAGTCATTTGTGTGATCAAGACTTGCATCCTGGACCGATAACCACTTTGTATATTGATCAATACTTAGTGGATTCCTCCAGGAGTTGGAGAAGAGAGGAGTAGAAGAATTACCCCATCTTGAACCTCTATAAAAATTTATTGTGTCATTTACATTTCAAAGACTTTAATTTCGCACATTATTTCAATATTTGCTAATAAATTTGCTATCCAATTGATAATCAACAAAGTGCTAAAACCAAGTATTAAAACAAACTTAAACCAAATTCAAGGGTGTTAAGTCTTCCATTTGAAATCATATCACGGTCAAGTTAAGTTTTAGTCAAAACAATTTGAGTTATTCTATCAACAAATCGATCGAGTCCGTTGAGTGGCTAACTCTCTTGATTAACTAACTTAGCTGTCCATCAAGGACTCATTTGTGAAGTATTAACTCGAACGCGTTTTAAAAGGACTAAATCAAAAAGTTGGTAAGGTTTATTCAACCCCTCCCCCCTTCTAAACCTTACACTCACACCCCTTGGGACCTATAAGTGGTATCGGAGCGGTTGGTTCATTGAGCCTTCCGCACCGGTTCTGAACTAGATCTCCAATCTTTCAAAGCTTGCTTTAGCACTTGATCTTTCAAAACTCTTTTATTCAAAGAAAGTTATTATCATTGAAGCAAATTTGACACGCATCCCTATGTTCACAATTGAAGAATTTGATGATTGAAAATTCGTATGCGAGGCTCATCTATCAAAGATTACACGATGAAATGTGGATAGTAATAGAAGATGGGCCATTTGCATATCTTAAAAGTGAACACAACTGCAAAGGAGTACTGCTGCGGTGAAGGAGAAGAGGATGTTGCTCCCGGACCAGCTATGGTTGGAAAACCAAGAGCTGAATGGACAAATGATGAGAAAAAGATACAACTTGGACAACGTGGCCAAGGACATTCTTTACAAAACTCCGGACAAAACTATGTTCAACAAAGTCAAATCGTGCAAGATCGCAAAAGAAATCAGGGGATAAGCTAACCCCGATTTGTGAAGGCTCGAGAAAATCAAGGAAAATAAACTATCTGTTCTTTGTCACGAAGTTTGAAAATTTTAAGATGCTTGCAGGAGAAACCTTGGATCAAGCGGATGCTCGGTTCACGTAAATTACCAATGAGCTACTCCGCACTTGGAAAAGAATATACACAGAAAAAGAAATGTGTATGAAGATTCTAAGAAGTCTCTCGGTGAGTGGGAAATGAAAGTCATGGCCCTGAGACACTCCATGGACCTATCAAAAACATCCAACCATGAGCTATTCTCGATCTCAAAGCCTACGAATTTGAGAAGAAAAAGACCTAGAGAAGACAGTTGTGCCCAAAACAATTTTGCTCTAATAGTTAATGATGGTAAAAAGAGCGAGGTCAAGGAAGTCATTGACCAAGAGGAGATTGCCCGATGGTTAAAGGTTTAACAAATTCTTCAACAAGAATTACAAAAGAGGCAAAGGTGAATCCTCCGAGAAGACACTCGGCTCCTCCAAGTCAAGGGAAGATAGGCCACCCAAAAGAACAGAGCATCAAAGGTTGAGTATCAAAGAGCCGACAATCCAAGGATGGAAAGAATCGATCAAAAGGTTGAAAATTTATCCGAACCGCAGCAACCTGGTCACTATGCTATTGATTGCCCATATCCTGCAAATCAACAAATACGGGGAATGAAGAGGAAAGAAAAGTCTTGAGAGAAAGAAGACAGAGAGAAGAAAAAGGCAATGTTAGGCTGCAGAGCTTTGAGACAGTCGGTCAAAAAGACACAGCAGACTCGGAGAGTAGTGAAGTGACTACTCAAGTGACTCGAAGAAGAAGCCTTGATCCGTCTAATGGCCAAAGAACAAGACCAACCTGGCCAAGAAGATGAGGTACATTCTAACTCACCACACTGATTCTAGTGACGAGTGATTGTGACACACATACTTTATCACCCACTGATCTTTATGATTCATTAGGAAAAATGATGAAAGACTTTGAACACATTAAATCCTCACACACACTACTAAATGAGGAGAACAGCCTACTCAAAAGGCAAAACTCACATCCGACTAAGGAGCCGAGTACTCTAAGTCGGATAGCCGATGAGAATAAAAGTTTAAATTTGAAAATGCTAAGTTAATAAGCAGAGATAGTGCCACGAAAAAGAGGAAAATGACCTCAAAAATGTGATTGCCTCATTTACTAAGGCATCTAAATCTTTGGATGATCTTATTATGAGCCAAAGAGAATGTGGAGATAAGACAGGCTTAGGATTTAATTCCTCTATACCATGTCAAGCTCCAAAAGTAATTTTGGAAAAAGGATCTTCAAGTAATGAAGCATCTCAAAATTCCAAAACTCCAAATAGCGCACACACATCCATTCCAAAGCACAACCACAAGCAAACTGGCCTTGGTTATAAAGGAAAAGGAAAACAACCAGTTAAGAGTACTGAAAGGACAGCTGAGAGGAAATCCAGCCGAGTTCCTCAACAAACTCCAAATAGGAAGTACTTTGTAAAGAAGAAACAGAGCTACCAAAAGCCCCAAAAGTTCTATGAAAGGAACACATATGATGGGAATGGTAGAAATTACCCAAGCCAAGCTGATTGGAATTATATGAACTATCAGCAAAGACCTATGGAATATAAGTCTAAATGGCAAATGCCTAAGACTCAGCAAAGGCCATTTCAAAGGCAAAAGAGCTATCACCAGCACACATATGCACCCAAGCACTATCCTCAAAGATATCACTACTACCCAAACAAAGCAATTGCTAAAACACATACACAGACATACAGACAAAAGAGACAACTGTATGAACCTAAAACCCCCAAGCAATTTGCCAAAGTTAATTATGATTATGGCACTGATATATGGCAACCTCTTAGAGTCAAATCATTTGGCTATATGTTGGTTGGATCATCTTATAATACTAACCCCTCAGGACCCAGACAAATATGGGTACCTATAACCTAAGTTCCGTGATTGCAGGTTCAAGGAGCAGCTGAGTGCCAAGGAACCTGGTACATGGATAGTGGTGCATTCGGACACATGACAGAAACAAGAAAAATCTGTCAAAATTTAAGGAAGTTAGAGGTGCAAAAGTCATATTTGGAGGGAATGAAGCTCCAGGAGAAATAAGAGGCATTGGATCCATCAAGAAAAATGGATTAGAAATGACAGATATTGCATATGTTGAAGGCCTCAATTTCAACTTACTATGCATAAGTCAACTCTGTGACAAGGGCTATAATGTTGGATTCAATATGGGAGTGTGCCAAATCAAGAACACTGAAACTAATGAATAGTGTTTCAAGGATGCAGACAAAAGAACATGTATGTGGTAGATTGGTCAACTGCAACACCAAGCACTTGTCTGCTAGCAAAGAGCACAATGAGAATCAAGTTGGGCATGTAAGAAGCCGAGTCACACGAACTTCAAAACAATTAACAAGCTTGCAAGGAGCAATCTTGTGAAAGGACTTCCAGACTCAGTATACAAGAAGGAAAGTGTATGTGATGCATGCCAGATGGGAAAACAGATCAAATCATCATTCAAAGAAAAGACATGTCCATCTTCAACAAGAATATTGTACCTGCTACATATGGATCTATTTGGTCCATTGAACCGGACCATCATAAGTGGAAAGAAATACACATTGGTGGTAGTAGATGATTACTCAAGATACACATGGACAATTTTCATGTGTAAGAAGAAAGAAACCTGCAGAAACTACACACATCGATGAAGAGAATCGAAATGAGAAGAGTCAAACCATTATCAAAATTAGATCGACAGAGGAACCGAGTTTGTCAATGGAATAATAACTCAAGTATTGTATTGAAAATGGTATTGCTCATGAACTATCTGCAGCAAGGACTCCACGTTGAGAATGGAGTTGCGAAAGAAGGAGCGAAGAACTCTCAAAGAAGCGGCAAGGACCATGTTAGTTGAAGGTCGCTAAAAGATTTTGGGTCAAGCAATAAACACAACATGCTATACTCAAAATAGATGCATGATAAACGGACATAACGACACAAAGACTCCTATGAGATTTGGGCAGGAGAAAGCCAAATGTTGCATATTTTAGAATATTTGGATGCAAATGCTTCATCCACAACAATGGCAAAGATAATTTAAAGGCTTTTGATGCTAAAGGCGATGAAGGTATCTTCTTAGGATACTCAATTTGAAAGCAAAGCCTACAGAGTGCTCAACAAGAGGACAATGGTTACGAAGAGTCCATCCATGTGGTGTTTGATGAACCCAACGTAAATGGAGAAGACATTGAAGAGTCGGTGATAAGTGAATCGACACCCAACCATGCGAAGAGTCCCTATTAGAGGTGGCAAAACCCGGCTGGCCCATGGGCCGACCCCAAGCCGAGGTTTGGTACTGGTGGGTTGCAAAATTTAAGCCCAAAAAAGTCGGGCCTATTTGGCGGGCGATCGGCTAGCCTGACTTTTTCCCGACTTTTGAACCTAAATTTGTACATAAGTTTTACGCATGGGGTGGATGGCCAAGCATTTTCGCGGCGACCAAAATTGGGCGGCCCGACCCTCGAAATTGGCAAAAGCCCAACGGCTCGGCAAAAGTGGTCGCCCGACCACCCCATTGCCACTTAGTCCCTATGTTGAAGCCGATTTGGAATTATAAACCAGATTAAAATGAGATAGTTGAATCTCAAAGACAGTGGGAAATATGCAACTAAGTGATGATGAGAGAGCTGATCAAAATAACACATCTGCAAGACGACTGAATCTAGCTAACTTACTCCAACAAGAAGCTATGTTCACTTGTTTCATCTCACAAATAGAGCCAAAAGATGTGTCACAAACATTGGATGACACACATTGGATTCAAGCCATGCAAGAAGAGCTGAATCAGTTTGAAAGGAACAAAGTGTGGGTATTGGTTCAAAGACCTACCCATCAAAATGTTATTGGCACTAAATGGGTATTCAGAAACAAGATGAACGAGGAAGGTTCTTTGGTAAGAAACAAAGCAAGATTGGTAGCCAAAGGGTATTGCCAAGAAGAAGGAATAGATTTTGATGAAACTTTTGCTCCTGTGGCAAGATTGGAAGCCATAAGGATGTTTCTTGCCTATGTTGCTCGCAAGAACTTCATTGTATATCAAATGGATGTAAAGAGTGCATTCCTTAATGGATTATTGGAGGAAGAAGTGTATGTTGAACAACCTCCAGGATTTGAGCAGAAGACTCTTGGAGATAAAGTATACAAACTCAAGAAAGCTTTATATGGATTGAAACAGGCACCAAGAGCATGGTATGATACATTATCACAATTCCTGACTGAGAACGGATTCACAAAAGGCAAAGTGGATAGAACACTCTTCAGAATTCAAGATGGGAAATATACTGCTTGTTCAAATATATGTGGATGACATCATCTTTGGATCCGCAAACAAAGAGCTGTGTGATAAATTCTCAAATCTTATGCAAAGCAAATTTGAAATGAGCATGATGGGAGAGTCGACATTCTTCCTTGGACTCCAAGTAAAACAGTGAAGGATGGAACCTTCATAAGTCGGACAAAATACACGAGAGATTTAATGAAGAAATTCGGTATGGAAGAGAAATCCTCGTGAAAATACCAATGAATACATCGGTCAAAATGGATATGGATACGGATGGCAAGCTGTGGATCAAACAAGATCTGAGCACTTATTGGATCATTGCTCTATCTCACGGCAAGTAGGCCGGACATCACCTCTGCTTTGTAGGTGTATGTGCCAAATTTCAATCGCCTAAAAGAAAGCCACATGACTATGACCAAAAGAATCCTAAGATATTTGAAAGGAAGCCAAGAAGTTGGCTTATGGTATCTAAGGAAGGTGGATTCAAGCTAATTGGTTACTCGGACTCGACTATCTTTGGATGCGAGTTGACAGAAAAGTACCTGTACATGTCAAATGCTTGGAAATAGATTAATTTCCTGGTTTAGCAAGAAGCAAAATTCAATAGCAACCTCCTGGTGAGCGAGAATACATAGTCTGCGGGCATTGTTCAGCCCAAGTCTTATGGATGAGACAAAGAATCGAGAGACTATGAAGTTGAAGAAAAGGAAATTCCAATTATGTGTGGTAACACAAGTGCAATTGCAATCACCCAAAATCTGTGTTGCACTCAAGAACAAAGCACATTGATGTCGATATCACTTCAACAGATCATGTTGAAAAGAAGGACATCACCTTGGAATATATCTCAACCGGAGCGGTTAGGTGATATATTCACAAAACCATTATGTGAATCAAGATTTGAAGAACTCAAGCATGAATTAGGGTTAATTGAGCTGAGTTGGCACTCAGAAGAGTCAAAGAAAAGAGATGAAACACGAAAAGATGAAAAAGAGCTGAACGCTTGAATCAACTAAGTAAATCAGCCGTATCGGAGAATCAATGCGTCGAGTTTACGGTGAGTGCTTATGTGGAAAGAGAGAAGAGTTAAATCAGCTAAGGAATAAGCTGAGTTATTTATGAGCAAAGTGACAAAAACGCAGTCGTTTTTACTAAGCGGGAATGTTTTTAAGAATGACGTCAGCATAATTATGATGTGTATAGTCAAAAGCTTCACACCAAGCTTATGATTGGATATAAATGCTGCCGCATTAAATGTAAGGAATTAAATGCTAATCGGCGTGCAAAATCTGAGCCGTTGATCTTGATCAAATTTCAAAAAACCACCCGCACATCCTTTCGTAACCCATACATATACCATTTCGTCCGATTTTCTCTCGCTTTACCAAAACTGTTCATCTCTCTCAAGAGCAAAGAAAGCCTTTTTTTTACTCTCAAAACCCTACAAATCTTCAAACCTTATTTTCAAAGTTTCTTTCGGTGAATCTTCGAGAAATGGCATCTAGTTACGACTTCGTCAAGTTGGGAAAGCAAATTCACACGGGATCTACTGTGGACTTCGAGGGCATGATCAAACAAGGGTCAGACGAAACCCTTGTGAAGAAAATAGCAGAGAAGTTGGAAAAATCAGGGCTGAAACCCTTTTTGCCGATGGAGTTTCAGATGACCTACGTGGAAGAGGTCGATAGTTCTATGTGAACGCCGAAGTTCACGATGAGGCATCAAGTCCCTCTGATACACGGAAAGATTTCACCATCACCGCCAAGGATCCGGAACAACATTCGATTCTTAGGCGGAAGGAGTCTTTGGAGATTTATGAAGTCGATGTTAACCTGCCGCCGCTAGGAAGGAAGTAGACAAGCCCGACTATCTTTGCGAAGGTTGTCTACACTGGTGAGAAGAAGTCATTGAAGGAAGATTACCACAAGTTCTTTGGACATTGTTGCAAAGTGTGTGGACATCAAATTTGGAAGCTTTAATCGGCTATCAAAACCAAGCCGATCGTGATGGTGCGATCATGGAGGAGAAGAAAAAACAAAGGTGAGTTTGTATACGGCAGACTCGCGAGAATATTGGGAATAAATCCTTCAAGGAGGATGGTTCGTTTGGAGGTTCCCTAGGGTACGGGGCGGTGATTGGCCAAATGATGGAAGTTAAAGGATTCCCTCTTCGACATGGAAAGGCGTTCCATGTTAACAAAAAGATGTTCCGATCAAATCTCTCCGGAGCACAGAGGAGAGCTTATGCCAAGAGAGCGATACTAGTGAGGAGAATCACCTGGCCCTGAAGAAACAAGCTGTCTCCTCCTCTCCCAGAAGAAGGCCGCCCGCAGCCTACAAAGAAAATTCTTTGCCCCGCAGAAAGAAAAGGAAAACAAAAGATGCACCTGCCCCTGCAGCCGAGTCACCTGCCCCCGCAGCCGTGTCTCCTGCCCCTGCAACCGCAATGGAGAAGGAACCATTAATCCCTTCTCCAGTAATTAAAAAGAAGAGGACTGTCACAACAAGGAAGGCAACTGCAAAGGCATTTACCTTCGACGAACCAGAGGAAGTGGAACCAAATATTCCTCTGTGAAAACCAAAAGAAGAAGAAGAATCTTCAAGCGATCAGAGCTTGAGAAAACAGCTGAGTCTGCCACTCAACTGGAACAGATCGCGGAGACAACTGGAGAAGTAGAGTCTCCTGAAATTATTGATGAAACAGCCAAGTCTGCTGAAGCCAATCAGCAGAGGCAAATTGAAGACACAACTGTAGTCAGAACAGCTGAGATACAAGAATTAGCTGAGAAAGCAAACTCTCCTGTTGACAGGGTTGTATCCCCTCCTGCAACAAACGCTGCTGAGGGTGTGAAGCAGCAAAGTTTGCTACCTTCAATCCCTGAGAACGAGGGACAGCAGGGAGAAGATGATAAAGATGATGACGATGTGATGATCCTATCCCCACCGTATCCAGACATCCAAAATCGTCCGCGAGAATGGAGGAAGTGGAAGATAAGTCGATCCAGGGAACAGTTCCAAAGACTAGAGTTTATTGAAGAAGAAAACGAACTGTTGAACTTTCTCGGATTGACCACTGTGGTCCAAGCATGGATGAAAAAATCGCATGATATCCTGCAGATCTTCAAAGACAAGAAGAAGCAGAGATGGCGAGAGGAAGTTGAAGCTCGTGAAAAACGAGATTTGTCCCTTTATGGAACCATCGATCATACACATCCTCATCTTGACATTCTCTCTGGAAGTGATGAGGATCTGGACCCTGCTGCTGCTACAGAAGAATTGGAGATGCAGCAAGCCATGCGGGAATCTAGAGTCCTACATGAGCAACGGTTATTGGAAGGACTAGGGGAGTCTTCCACATCACAGCTGGAGATTGATCCGATGGGAGTGGTGCAAAGATATTGCCCCTTGTTGTCACGCCACCACTTCCCCAGCTCACTCAGAAGAAGGTGTTAAGGGAATTGGCGATGAAACTGGGATTGTGGGGACCCCAGTCGAGCCAACCCCTAATGAAGGTGTCTTACCACCTGCCCCAACGACTGAATACTCAAAGGGAACAACCAGGAGTCCGGAGACGAGTGACCCCATTCCAAGTCACTCGGTTGGTGTGCGGTGAGGGGAAACTCCCTCCACCGCTGCGGCAAGGTCGGAGGATCTTTGCGGTGACTCCACAACGAATCTTGTAGGCGAAGTGGAGAAGGAACAACAAATGGATACACAACAAGTTGTCAGCGATGAGGCTCGAGGCGATTAAGACTGTCTCGGTGAAGTGCCAACCGCTCCTCTTGAGCCAATGACGCGCTGATACTGATCGAGGCACAAGAAGGAATCGCCCGGGAGTTAACACTGGGCAATGAAAGTGCAATCCATGGATTTGAGACTCGGTGGATGCCACCTTAGAAGACCCCAAGACAGTGACACTTTGTCGAAGGGAGGGGCCCAGAGCCTCACCGCGAGTTGAGACTGCGCAGGAGGTAATGAAGGCCAACGGGAGGTTGAGACTTCCGGGGTAAAGAGAGGAACGAGAACATCCCTCCTCCTATCATTGATCCATCCGAAAAGGAGATAAGTGCTCTTCACAATTCCCAAGACAATCCTAATGTAACTTTTTTGGGATCCGAAGGTGAAGACGGTCGAGTCATCCCCTATTTCCGATCCAAAAGACTGGTGAAGATGTTCTCCCAAGCACGAGTAAGATCGACCTTAAGGCTACTCGCCAAACCTTTAATTTTGATGATGAGCCACCCATTCAAATCTCATCATCGTCCAATGACGCTCTACACGGTCGAGACCAGTCAACTCACATGGAAAAACGGTGAGACCGAGACCGACGGTTGTTGAGATACCGAGGCTCGACCACCGGGTCAATACCCCAATAGACCACAATCAAACACAACCAATCGCACAGGCTACCCAAGCCGCAGCAGAACCGACACACCGGGCACATCACGGGCACGAGTTACCATTGAACATATTCCCGTTGTCCGTGATGATCCGTTCGAAGAATCGTTCCTTTTCTCTCTGGAGCTACCTGACCTTCTTGAAGAATCAGCTAGAGACCAAGAACGTTTCCATAAACCTGATCCCGTTATTCCAACAGACACCATCGTCCCAGCAGACTTTGACTTTGATTGTAGCATGGTGAGACGAAGTGTAGCGGTGAGGTTCGAGAAGTTTTCAAGGCCATATTTGCAGAGATAGAGAAGATGGAGAGGCACCAGGCCTCACTGGACATGAGACTGGATAACCGAGACGCAAATTTTACTGCCGATCTGCGAGGAATAATTGTCAGGATCCGGGAATGGTGGCAACAACAGCAGACAATGCGTGTAGAACAAGTTCGATACTTCAGAACTTTGTTCAATAAATTGCTAGTCTGGCGGGTTGAGAATGCTGATATGAAGATAAGAATGCAAGAAAACATCGATCGAATGCATGAATCTCACAACACGAGATGCATCATTCTTTGCGTGAATTTCATAAGAAAGAGCTTCTGCGCGTAGAGGAGAACATGGAGAAGAAATTCAGCCTCCTCATGGCTGAAATGAAGCTGGTGGCAGCTGAATCTAACTCCACTCGCTCTGAATTCCGTGCAGCATACTCCGTAGCTGATTCGAAACATAACTCAGCTATCAGCTGTTTAGACTTCATCATTGCTAGCTTGTTTCAAAGAGTTCCTCTCTCCTTTGATGATGCCAAAAAGGGGGAAGAGGAATACCTAAAGGCGTTTAAAGGTTCTGAAGCTGAGAAGAAGGATGCAACTGTGAAGGAGAAGAGAATTGAAGAAGCTCGAGAAGAGAAGAAGGGAAAATGTTGAGGGGAAGGTTCGAAAGATATGACCCGATAATTGCTAAAACCCCCAACAAGGTCTTGTCACAGCTGATATCATCAGCAAACTCCCAGTAACTCTGCCACTCCAACACTCCGCAGTACCCATGGCTAAAAAGCGAAAAATAGTAGAAGTAGGGATGAAGGAGGTGGAAGGAAAGATGGATGCCCGAGTTATGGATATACTAAAACAAGATAGAGGCATTCCAACAGACAGAGACACCTATGCCATTTCAAACATCGGAACCGAGCCAAGATCTGTTGATGAATTCAAGACGCTCGCATCCGAGGGTTACTTCGCAAATATGTCCATGGATCAAGCCTTGGATTTGTATTGGGAAAAAGGCCTCAAGCTATGTGAAGAAGGTTCGGCGACGAGACACTTGGCGGCGATCACTCTGTTGGTCACTGTTTGGGAAAAAAAAGGCCCCAAGATACAATACACGCCCGAGAGCGGAGAGGAAGAAGCGATGGAGGAGGAAGAGGTTTGAGACTACACGCTGCCAAAAAACATTGAATATATAGATCCAGGCAAGAAAAGGAAGGATCTATTGGACTGGATTCGACGAAGTAGCCAACCTGCAATTGGCCAAGAACAATGCTGGGTATGTGAAGAGAATCGAAGAAGAAAATAGAAGACAAACTCAGCTGTGGGAAGAAAGACAAGAAAGAAAAAAAAGAGATGAAGCTGTCAGAAAGGCTTATGAGAAAAAGAAGGCGGCTGAAGAAGAAAAGAAAAGAAAAAGGTCAAAAGATGACAAAGTGAATAAGAGGAAAAGAAAGGAGCGCGAAGGAGATGAAGTGTTTTTCATCCACCCCTTCATGTATTTTACTATGTAAATACATCTTTATGTAAGTCGTCTGTACATCAAATAAAATTGTATAATTTCTATACTTGCGTATATATAGAATAGCATGGTTACCTTAAGCTATGTTTAAGCTCTGATACACTCTGTAAACAGCTGTGTAAAGAATAAGAATGTTATGATCAATAAAAGATTGATTCTACGCATACATTCCGCGTGATTCTACATTGTCTGACGTATCTTTCTTTGTTTAATTATTGTATGAATGTTTTAAGTTTTGGCATCATCAAAAAGGGGGAAATTGTTGGGAAATTAATTTTTAGATTTTGATGAATGCCATGTAAAACTTAGAATAGAAAGCTAGCACCCCATTTTTGTTGTAAATTGCATTGTAATAGATAGAAATTTGGTCGAAATGTGAGTTAAGTTTATGCCTATGCCAAATATGCAAGAAGTCAACCGGAGACTAGAAGGAAGACTCCGCTATGAGGCGGTGAGTGTGGCAAAGAAGAGAAGACAGAACTCGATCGTGAAGGTGCGGTGAGATGCGGCTAAGTGAAGTGTCGATCAAGTCAACTCAAGATAGCCAAGTCTCAAGTTGAAGTGACGGATGAGTCATCCATGATTGAAAGCGACTCGAAGTCACCTGGGGAAGTCAAGGAAATGCGTCAAGTCATCGAAAGAGATCCGTTACAGAAGTCAAGAAAATTACCTAAACAAGTAATACTTCCATCTTGTCTTTCTTAAAGTGCTTAGTCCCGGCGTGCAAAAGGAATAAACCAATGGGAAGCTCGCACTGTGTCGAACTACGAAAAGTCAAGACTCATTCATACGAGGAAAATGTCAATTCCAAGAAGCGCAACAAGACAAGCCAACGACCACAAGTGTCTTTTGAAAATTAACATATCTCTTCAACGGGCAAATTTTCAAAAGAACACTATAAAAGGCTGAGGAATCTATTTGAGAGAAGAGCTGGTTACCTGGAACTTTCAAGCTATTATTCAAACTATAACCTACTCAAGTCATTCAAGATTCAATCCTCAAGCCTACAATACGAAGGAAATCAATCCAACACTCACCAAAGTGAAGGAAAGACGACTTCAATCAGTTGAAGAGGAAACATTTGAAGAATCAAGGGGTCTACATTCCACGGAGGATTGTAGAAAGGTTCAAGGTCGAACCAGTCTCAAGTTTTTGGAGGGCTTCGTGATAAAATCCAAGAAGCTTGAGCAAGTGGGCTGTAGTAGCAAGCGACTTCCTGTGAAGAAGCCGGTAGTCGTCACGAGATGCCACCGGTGTGTGACCAAGGCATCTCGCATCGAGTCCCAAAGGATCAAGGTGTTTGTGTGATCAAGACTTGCATCGGGTGATAACCACTTTGTATATTGATCAATACTTAGTGGATTCCTCCAGGAGTTGGAGAAGAGAGGATTAGAAGAATTACCCCATCTTGAACCTCTATGAAAATTTATTGTGTCATTTACATTTCAGCACTTTAATTTCTGCACATTATTTCAATATTTGCTGATAAATTTGCTATCCAATTGATAATCAACAAAGTGTTAAAACCAAGTATTAAAACAAACTTAAACCAAATTCAAGGGTGTTAAGTCTTCCGCTGAAATCATATCACAGTCAAGTTAAGTTTTAGTCAAAATAGCTGAGTTATTCTATCAACAACTCGATCAGTCGCCGAGTGGCTAACTCTTTGATTAACTAACTTAGCCTGTCCATCAAGGACTCATTTGTGAAGTATTAACTCGAACGTTTTAAAAAGGACTAAATCGAAAAGTTGGTAATGTTTATTCAACCCCCCTTCTAAACCTTACACTCATACCCCTTGAGACCTACACTTATCCTCTCGATAATTATCTTTATCCAAATTACTCCACCAACGCCAATAAATGCCACGCGTTTTGAAAACTTTTTTGAATCGCTTTCTGAATCAATATACTCATTGCCTGGTTGACTTCCGAACTTGTAATTAATTTCTGCCGAGTCGGCTTGGTGTGTCGAGCTCACGGTCGGAATGGATACGTCGGGATGGAACAAGGCGATTCGGCCGCTATTCCACTCTCCGGCCCCATCGCCCTAATCCCGCAATCGAGGATGGAGTTTGTCCAAGAGAAGCGGGTCATAGTACTTGAGGTCTAATCATGATTATGACAATCGGGCCTAGCTAGCTCTCTGATGGATTTGTCTTTGCCTCGTGGAGCGATAAGGTGACAGTCTTGGACCATCTTGCTCGGGAGTTACAAGGAAGAACGATGGAATCATTATCGATCTACACGATTCGAATTAATCGGACCCGTTTGGTTGGTGCTACAAATCCGTACGCAACCGCTACTTGTATTGCATTGGTTGGCGCTACAAATTCATACACAACCAATACTTGTCTTGCATGGATTGGCATTATGTTTCTTATGCAATCCTACCTGTCCTGCTTTTATCACATAGTGCCTGTATGATCATGAACTATTTTCAAAACTGTATAAATATATTATTTTAGTATATTTATCACGTCGCTTGTGAACTGTGTGTGAATTCACGCATCATACTTCACGCATTTTTCATACAACAGTTTTCTTGCATTAACTATATATTGCCACACTTGCACACGATCACCCCATCCACTGAGATTTTTGTCTCATCCCCTCCTGTTTTCTAACGGCTAGATGGGGACTATGTTGAAGATGCCGACCCTGCCACAGGCATCGATTACCCATTACTTTTGTCGAACTTGCACCTTTTTCCTGTTGATTGTACTTATTTCATGTACTTCAGCTAATGTTGGACTCCCATTTATTCTGCTCCTCTTTTCTCTCTTTGACTGTAACTTAAAGTCGTAGGACCCTTTGACACTTAAGCTTGGGATGTTGTGTACTTTGTTTTAATTTTGGACTGTAAGTTTAATTAGGATATTTCTGATGGGTTGTATTTGGATATTTGCTAGACTTTAAGTTATATTTCATACTTGTATTTTATTTCCACTGCTACTTGACTCTGTTTTCACTTGGGGTTATTGTATCATTGTTTAGATTGTTGGGTTTAATTCTGTTTAAGTTATTGATTGTCTTCGCGTCCCGTCTGGGGCGTGACATATTAAGTGGTATCTGAGCTCAGCTAGTAAGATGGAAACTTACACCGAGCTGACCAAGGATAGGACCATCGGTCTGTGTTGGGTAGTACTGCGACTTGACTAATTAAGTGTGAAATCGATTTTAAAAATGGCATAGAACCGTATTATTGATGTTAGACTAAGTTAAGAATTTTATACTTGGAGATTCCATAGTCATACTTGTCTTGACTTAGTTGACTCTTGATTGACTTTCCTTATTTTTTTCTTATCTTTCCTTTAACTTCGTCTAATCCATCTTAGTTGTGTTTGACCAGGATGGAGCAGGTACCCCCGACTTGGTGGGACGTATTCGAGGCCCACGCCGAGCGAGACTATTTTCGGGCACTCAAGATCCACCGGCACGGGAGTGTCTTGGCTACCTCGGGATTGTGAGGAGTGTCGGCCAGAATCGAGCTAACACATCTCCTGGCAAGGATCCAGGAGGAGAAGAACGAATTGACCGTCCTTGTCAAAGACCGCGACAACACCATTCATGCGCGGGAGGACCAGATTCAGAATATCCAGGAGCACCTGGATAATATGCGGGAAAAGATGAGCTAGTGATGGCCGCCAAAAGTGGGAGATGGACGCCCACATGTCTAGGGACACTATCGATCGTCTCGAGGAGACCCTCATCAAGCAGATGACCATAATTGAGGACCTTACCCAGGCCTTATCCCAGCGAGACACTGCCCTAGAGGCTGCCTTAGCAGCTAATGCGCCGCCATTGCCACCGCCCGAGGCAGAACTAGTACCTGACCCCGAGGCAGATGATGAGGAGGATCCCGAGGAAGATCCAGCTGAGGCTGGGGAGCCCGAGGCGTTTGAGGCCGCTTTGCTTGATGACGCTTAAGCACTTGAGCAGTGGCTTGATTTTGTCAATTGGCCGGATGTCGAGGCACTTCCCGAGCCTAATCAGGTCCAAGTCATTGACGTGGATGATAATGAGGACACAGCGCGATCACCGGCGATTAGATAGATTTTATTTCTTGGATTGTACTTGATGATTGTACTTGATGTTTATTCGTGTTCCGATGTATTAACCAATTTCTTGTACTTGTGTTGTAGTAGACGCTTTTCCATTACATTTGTATTTTGATTGAGTTGTATCTTTGATTCTTGTATTGCTGTTATATGAACTCTTTGGGTGTATTCAAATTTTTACATTAATGGATATGCCCTTTCTACTTATTCTATGTCTTGTGTATTGCTGTTGCTTTCCCTATGATATAACTTGTTTTATGCGAGCATGTATTGGAATCATTTATTTATGGATTTTAACTAACACTTCAAGATACAGAATGGCTGAATATCGTGGACGCGGGAGACCCTGCCGAGTCCCCCGCAAGAATGATGACATACCCAGGGAACGGGTACCTTCCCCGGAATTACCACCTCCTCCTCCACCAGTTGCAGGAGATAATCTGACTGCGCAGGCCCTACAACAAATCTTAGTTTTCATGAGGCAACAAGCAGAGCCTCAACAACGTGTTCCCAAACCTGCCCGAGAGGCGATTGATCGCACCTTGGAGCGATTCTTACGGTTCGACCCACCAACTTTCTTAGGAGAGCCAGATGACTTAAAAGCAGAGGAATGGATTGAGAAACTGGAGAATATCTTTAATGCTCTCCAATATTCAGATGAGCAAAAAGTCACACACGCCGTATTTTGACTGGAATCGGCTGCGAGAGATTAGTGGAGAGCAGTTGAGAGAAAGTGGGAACAGGACCAGGTAGCCAGAACATGGGAGAATTTCCTGGATGAATTCAATGAACAGTACATTCCTCAAGTGGTGAAAGAGGCGCGCCGGGATGAATTCCATAAGGTTAAGGCAGGGGAACATGCCTGTAGCCCAATATGAATTTGAATTTCATCGGTTGTCCAAATACGCTCTGGGGACAATCAGTACCGAGGAGGACAAACTGTACAAGTTCACGAGGGGACTGAAGGTGGAACTTCATAAACAACTTTTGACTGTTGAACTGACTACCTACTCAGCCGCGGTAAAGGCAGCTCTTCGCATCGAGTCGGGACTGAATCGAAATTAGGCAAATCCAGCAGAGTAGACCATCAAACAGTTTCAAAAGGACAGCTGTGGGACAACCATCTAAGCAGCCTACTAAGTTTCAGAAGGGACCAGTTGTTAAAGCAGATAAAAGGAAAGGACCACTACAGGGAAAGTCGGGACAAGTATGCGCACATTGCCAGAAACCGGGGCACACTGCCAATGACTGTTGGCATAAATAGGGAAGATGTTTACGCTGTGGCAGTAATTAGCACTAGCTGAAGGATTGTCCGGCACGAAGACCGGACAAACAGTGCGGCAGAGGCCGTGCAACGGCCAGGGTAATCGAGCAAGATGCCCGCCCCTGAAGCGTTACAGCAGGCATGAGGCTCTGGAGGCAACGGACGTGGTGGAAGGTACGCTTCTAGTATCTAACCACTACGCTAAAATAGTGTTTGACCTGGATCATCGCATTCATTTTTCACACCGCATTTTGTACACAAGCTGCATGCATGCATGGAACATATGCCTATATGTCTAGAAGTGTCAACTCCTATGGGCGCAAGCCAGGTAACAAATATTATCTATAATGCATGCGAAGTTACGATTGATGAGATAAATTTTCCTGCTAGTCTGATCTTATTACCTATATCCGAATACGACGTGATATTCGGAATGAACTGGTTGTCTACACACCATGCATAGATGGACTGCCATCGCAAGTCCATTAAACTATGTGAACCCGAAAAGCCTGAAGTGGAAATTTCGAGAAGGGCACGAGTTAAGATTGCCCCAATCATTTCAGCAATGAAAGCAAGGAAGGCGATCACTAGAAGGGCACAAGGGTACTTGGCGTTTGTAATTAACAAATCTAAGGTTGAGACACAAATCAACCAAGTACCTATAGTATCGGAATACACGAATGTATTTCCACAAGAACTCACCACTGTCCCTCCAGATAGGGAAGTCGAGTTCACCATCAAGGTATTATTGGGAACCGCCCCAATTGCTAGAACGCCATATAGAATGGCTCCTCTTGAGTTGCAAGAGTTGAAGACTCACCGCGTGCGGCGATGGATGTGGGATTTATCCGGCCAAGTACGTCTCCATGGGGAGCACCAGTACTGTTTGTCAAGAAGAATGATGGCATATTAAGACTGTGTATAGATTATCGCGGTCTTAATAAGGTGACCATCAAGAACAAATATCCCCTCCCGAGGATAGACAAGCTATTTGATCAATTTCAAGGAGCGACGGTGTAGTCAAAGTTTGATTTACAACAAGGATATTATCAACTGAAGATTCGAGAAGAAGATGTTTCCAAAACTGCATTTCAAACCAGATATGGACACTACGAGTTCGTAGTAATGCCTTTCGGTCTGACGAATGCACCAACAACATTTATGGATCTGATGCATCAAGTCTTTCGACCCTATTTGGATCAGTTCGTAGTAATATTCATTGATGACATACTCGTATATTCTAAGTCTAGAGAAGAGCACGAACGCCATCTGAAAATTATTTTAGAGACACTACGAGAGCATAAGCTGTGTGCCAAGTTCAACAAGTGTGAATTTTGGCTTAGTGAAGTCGCATTCTTTGGACATATAGTATCAGGCAATGGGATCACAGTAGATCCATCGAAGGTACAAATCGTGGTTGAATGGAAACAACCCGAGTCTGTAATGGAGATCAGGAGTTTCTTAGGACTGGCTGGATATTATCAAAGATTTATCAAGGATTTCTCCAAGATAGCCGGACCACTCACTCGACTAACACAGAAGCAAGTCAAGTTTGAGTGGAATGACAAGTGCGAGGCTAGTTTCTAAGAACTGAAGAAACGACTTACAACAACTCCAGTCTTAGCCCTTCCGAGGGGAATAGAAAACTTTGTCGTCTACAGTGATGCTTCAAAAGAAGGACTAGGAGCAGTGCTCATGCAGGAAGGAAAGGTCATTACTTATGCATCACGAAAGCTCAAGCCATATGAGGCCAATTATCCGACGCACAACTTAGAATTGGCAGTGATAGTATTCGCGTTAAAGAAATTGAGGCACTATCTCTATGGAGCAACATTTACGGTCTTCATAGATCACAAGAGCTTAAAGTATCTATTCTCTTAGAAAGACCTCAATCTGAGGCAACGGAGATTGATGGAGTTAATTGAGGACTATCACTTTGATATTCAATACCATCTCGGGAAAGCTAATGTAGTTGCTGACGTATTGAGTAGACAGGCAAGTTTAGCCAGACTAATGATCCGCGAGTGGAAGTCATTAGAAGAACTGAGCATTTGGAATCCGACGAGAACCAATACTCAGATTTCATGTGCTAACATATTGGTTAAACCCGATCTGCTGAACGAGATCAAGGCAACACAAGAGAAGGATGTGCATCGTCGAAAGCTAAAAGAGAAGATACTTAAAGGAGAGAGATCAGAATTCTCGGTACCCGAAGATGGGATTATTAGATTCTAAAATCGAGTTTGTGTATCGAATGACGAGCAGATCAGAAATAGAATCCTAGCAGAGGCACACCGTTCAAAATACATTATACATCTTGGAGGAAATAAGATGTATACGGACTTGAAACAGAATTATTGGTGGGTAAACATGAAGAACCAGGTAGCGGAGTTCGTTGCGAGATGTTTGACTTGTCAAGGAGTAAAAGCAGAACACCAACGACCATCTGGTTTACTATAGCCGTTGAGAATTCCCGAGTGGAAATGGGAACACATAACTATGGACTTCGTGATGGATATACCGAGGACCAGAGGAGGCCATGATGCTATATGGGTAGTCATAGACCGACTCACGAAATCTACACACTTCTTGTTAGATAAATGTTTTTATCATGATTTTGATGATTTTGTTCGATTTTGTTCAAATGAGTTTTTAAACCAAAAAAATGTCCCTAAATGTTGTCTAAATACTTCCGATCGACTTAATATGTTTTTACTATTTTTTCGGAGTATTTTTTGGAGTTTATTTTCGTTAAAAAATTGGACAACACATTTGTTTCAGGCTCGACCGGTCGCCCTATAGGGCAACCCGTACCTGAGTTGAGTTTTGAAACAAAAAAAGGGACGTAGAAAAATTAAGGGAGGGCGACCGGTTGACCAGGTGGTTGACCGGTGAGGGCGACCGGTACCTGAGAGTCCCTCTTTTGGTTCAGTCTTCTCTGTTTCATATTTTTATCAACCCCAACAAAGTCAACATCTAGGCGATCGGTCGCACCCCCTCCGATCGATCCCCTGTGTAAAAATGCGAAATTCAATTTCAATCTTATCTCTGCGCGTGACGGTCGCTTTCCCTTGTTTATCGAGAAAACTATCCGTTGCATTTTTGCATGACTTTTCCCTATTTTGTGGGATTGATTTCTAACAGCTATATTGATGATTTTAAATGGTTTCTTTTGCAGCAAATCACTCCCCAAGGAGGAGCCTATTTCTGGAAATCAAAGACAAGACCTCTCCTATAAATAGAGGCTTCATTCAAGCAATAAGATACAACACTCTATACAAGCAAAGAGCAATCAAGCAAACACTTTCATATATCTTGTTGTATTAGCCTTAGCACTTTTACTTGCACAAATTTGAGGTCTAAGCTTTCAATTCTTGATTACACTTGTACTCATATTGTATCAATCATTATTGAGTTGTAATCTTGATTTTGGTCATCATTCAACACAAGACATCCTTGTGAGTATTCTTGTGGTAAGAATACACTTGGGTGATCTAGGTGATAGGTGTTTGAAGGTTGTGGTAATCTTCAAAGGTGTTGTAAGAGGGTTGTGGTAATCCTCAAGGTGGTGTAAGAGGGTTGTGGTAATCCTCAAGGTGTTGTATTAATTTTTGGTAAATTAATAAAATCTTTTTTCTTTTTGAAATCCATCCCGGATATACTGGGGTGGTAGAGGATTAGGCCCTAGGTGGGTTGAACCTCTATAAATCGAAGCGTGTTGTTTAAATTCCGCACTTAGTATTTCATCTTTGCTTGAGTTTTTCGAAAAAGAGGGCAAAATCTGAAAAACCGAGATAATCTATTCACCCCCCTCTAGATTATCGTAGCCACTTGGACTAACAAGTGGTATCAGAGCCAAACCTTTTGGCTAGCTCGTTCCGAGTAAAGAGGAAAGATCCATGGCTACAAATGATGCTCATCTCACCACCGACGCCTCCATCAACAAGCCACCACTATTCGACGCCAATAACTACGCATTTTGGAAAGACCGTATAGAGTGCTTCCTACAAGGGTGCGGGTTCGACATTTGACATGTGGTCATTGAAGGAGTTGATCAACCAACCAAGAAATCGGAGGATGGCACCTTGGCTCCTAAACCTTTCAAGGAGTTCGATGAAAATGACAAAAAGGCTTTCTCTCTAAACGGTAAGGCCTTAAATATTTTGCATTGTTCTCTTACCGCCACCGAGTACAATCGCATAAGAGGCATAAGGTCGGCACATGAGGTTTGGGAAAAATTGGAGACAATCTATGAAGGGACCAAGAAAGTCAAGCAAGCAAGAAAGACCATGCTTGTTAAAGACTTTGAAAACTTTAACATGCATGATGGTGAAAGCATCTCCAAGATGGTGGAAAGGCTTGACAATATTGTCAATCCTCTTGTGGCCCTCGGTAAAGTCATCTCCGAAGAAGACAAGGTGACTAAGGTATTGAATGCTCTTCCCGGCTCATGGTCCGAAAAAGTAATGGCAATAACGGAGGCACAAAATCTTGAGACACTCAAGTTTGACGAGCTTATTGGCAATCTCCTCATCTATGAAGTCTATCTCAAGGAGAGGAAAAATTCCAAACCATCAATAAATCAATCGGGTATGCAAATTATTCCTAAAGGTCTTGCTTCTTCTTCTAATAATGCATACTATGATAATGATGATGATGATGAAGAGACGGCCGCACTTGTTAGAAAATTTGCAAAATTTGTGAATAAAAATAAAGCAAGAAAACCAAGAGATAATGCTTGCTTTAAATGCGGAAAACCCGGGCACTTTATTGCCGATTGCCCAAAGCTCGATGAAGAGGAGAAAAAGAAAACGAAGCCTTTCACAAAAAAGAAGGCTCTAAATGTGGAGGTCAAAACATGGGATGAACTACTCGAAACAACCGACGAGGAAGGAGAGATCGAACATGGTCTCATGGCCATAGATGATGAAAATAATGAGGTAATAGGGGCTATAACAACAATGGAAGATTCAAAATGGATCGTGGACATCGGATGTTCACGCCATATGACCGGGAGGAGAGAACTTTTTACCAATATCAAGCTCCAAGAAGAGGGTATGGTCATGTTCGACAATGGCAAAGGAAGAATTCTTGGAAATGGAGAAATTGGTAACTCTTCTTTCTCTCTTAGTAATGTTCTTTTAATAGAAGGGCTTAAGTTTAATTTGATAAGTGTTAGCCAACTTTGTGATTCAAATTATGATGTTTCCTTCAATAATAAAAAATGCCTTATACTTAAAAATGGTGAAATTATTGGTGAAGAAAATAGAAAAGGCAATCTTTACAAAATTTGTACAAGTGATTTGGTTAGTCAAAATGTTTCTTGTTTAGTCGCCAATAATGATTTAACTAGTTTATGGCATAGGCGACTTGGACATGTTGGATACAAGAATTTGAAAAATATTTACAAAAACCAACATGTGAAAGGACTACCCAAATTGAATTTTGAAAATCTTGGCTTATGTGACACTTGTCAAAAGAACAAATTAGTTAAAAGTAGTTTTAAGCCCAAAAATGAAATTTCCACAACCAAACCCCTACAATTGCTTCATCTTGATTTGTATGGGGATATTGGTACGGCAAGTCTAAGTGGAAAACATTACACTTTCGTTATTGTCGATGATTTTTCTAGATATACTTGGGCTCTTTTTCTTACCAATAAAAGCGATGCCGTTAATGAGTTTGTCAAGTTGTGTAGACTTATTGAGAATGAAAAGGAAGACACTATTAAGTCTATTCGAAGTGATCGAGGTGGAGAATTTGATGGTTAATTTAGAGTCTTTTGTGAAACTAAGGGATATGCTCATAATTTTTCGGCTCCAAGGACTCCTCAACAAAATGGAGTAGCCGAAAGGAAAAATCGGACACTACAAGAGATGAGTCGGTCCATGCTCAATGAATTTTCACTTCCAAAATATTTTTGGGCCAAAGCCAAAAGTACTGCTTGCTATGCTATTAATCGGGTTTATATTCGTCCTAAAATGAATAAAACTCCATATGAGCTTTGGAAAGGTAGAACTCCAAATATTAGTTATTTCAAGATGTTTGGTTGTAAATGCTTTATTTTGAATACCAAGGATCAATTGGACAAACTTGATCCTAATGCCGATGAAGGGATATTTATGGGATACTCAACAAAAAGTAAAGCATACCGGGTTTACAATAAGACTAGTGGAGTTGTTGAAGAATCCATCCATGTCAAATTCAATGAAGCTTCGGGTGTTGAAAGAATACCCAATGATGAAAGTGATGAAGAGGATATTATTGAACCAATTGTTCAAGTTGATGATCAACCGTCTACATCAAATGATCAATCGTCCACTTCAAATGGTCCTCAAGAAGATAAAGGTAATACTTTGAATCTTCCCGTTGTATTGAAATTTAAGGGAGATCACCCAAAAGATCTTATTATTGGTGATCCCCTTGACAAAGTGATAACCCGGAGAAAATTTGCCAAGAAAGCTCTTATTTCTCAAAAAGAGCCTAAAAATGCTAAGGAGGCCATTGAGGATGAGGATTGGTTCTTAGAGATGCAAGAGGAGTTAAATCAATTTGAAAGAAATGATGTATGGGAATTGGTACCTTGTCCTCCATCTCAAACTATTATTGGTACAAAATGGGTATTCCGGAACAAACTTGATGATCAAGGCAACATTGTTCGAAATAAGGCAAGGTTAGTAGCTCAAGGGTATTGTCAAGAAGAAGGTATTGACTATGATGAAACTTTTGCACCGAGCACGTTTAGAAGCTATTCGTATTTTACTTGCTTATTCTTGTTTTAAAAATTTCAAACTTTACCAAATGGATGTTAAATCCGCTTTCTTAAATGGTATTATTCAAGAAGAAGTCTATGTAAAACAACCTCCGGGTTTGAAAATTTTCTAGGCCTAATGATGTTTATAAACTTAAAAAGGCCGTGTATGGTTTAAAGCAAGCACCCCGTGCATGGTACGATAGACTTAGCTCTTTTCTTTTGCAAAATGGTTTTATAAGGGGTAAAGTTGATACAACTCTCTTCGTTTTTGAAAAAGGGCAAAATTGCTTACTTGTGCAAATTTATGTTGATGATATTATCTTTGGTGCTACTAATGATTCTTTGTGCAAGAAATTCTCTAAATTGATGCAAGGAGAATTTGAGATGAGTATGATGGGGGAGCTCAACTTCTTTCTTGGACTCCAAATTAAGCAATGCCAAGAAGG
Source organism: Rehmannia glutinosa (assembly GCA_016081115.2). NCBI lineage: Eukaryota > Viridiplantae > Streptophyta > Magnoliopsida > Lamiales > Orobanchaceae > Rehmannia > Rehmannia glutinosa. The sequence continues at coordinate 52,661,174 of CM071928.1, forward strand.
CATATACATTTAGCAATCAAAATATACAAAAGAACTTTTGAAAAAGTTCGGCATTGAAGAAGGAAGAACCGTTTCTACTCCCATGGCAACAAATGTCAAAATTGACAAAGATGAAAAAGGCAAGTCCGTGGATAAATCAAAGTATCGAGGTATGATTGGTAGTTTACTTTATATAACCGCTAGTAGACCGGACATTCTTCATGCCGTATGCCTATGTGCTCATTTTCAAAGCAATCCCAAAGAATCTCATATGAGTGCCGTTAAAAGGATTTTTCGATATTTGAAAGGCACTATTCAATATGGTCTATTTTATCCAAAGAATGAAAATTTTTCTCTTAAAGGTTATAGTGATTCGGATTATGCGGGAAATATTGATGATCGGAAAAGTACTTCCAGATCATGTCAATTTTTAGGCGATTGCCTAGTCTCTTGGTTTTCAAAAAAGCAAAACTGTGTTTCTCTCTCAACGGCCGAAGCCGAATATATTTCCGCCGCTTTTTGTTGTACTCAATGTCTTTGGATGAAACAAACCCTAGCGGATTACAAATGTTCTTTTGAAAACGTACCTATCTTTTGGTATAATACATCTGCTATAAATATTGCTCAAAACCCGGTTCATCATAATCGTACTAAACATATTGAGATTCGACATCATTTTCTAAGGGATTGTGTTTCAAAACGAAAAATTGAGATATCTTTTGTACCATCTCAAGATCAATTAGCGGACATTTTTACAAAACCGCTATCTTCCGAGACTTTTGCGTCCATACGAGCTCGGTTAGGCATAATGCATATTGAATGAACTTTACATTTATATTTGGCATGTTTTTAAAACTTAGGGGCGAAAAATCGGATTTTTGGTTGAAAATTCGGATTTTGAAAAACTTGACAAAAAAATAGTGGCTGAAGAGGTTGAGGGCAACTGTCGCCCTCAACGCCGACCGGCCGCCCTCAACCACGACCGGCCGCCCTGAGCTATATTTTGAATTAAAACCGTTCTGTCTTCAGCATTCGACATTTTAACTTACTTTTGCCATTTCTCGTCCCCTTTGCCAAATTCACACAAATTTCACTCAAAATTGATTTTCATGCATTCTATTCATATCTTGGACCTTATATAGCATGTTTATCATCATCATTGCTCATCTTTACCGATCGAATGGTAAGAATTTTCCTTTCTTTGCTCAATTGGGTTGAACCCTTGAGCTTGTGGCTTTCTTGTAAATTTTTTGATGAAATTATCTTATGATCATGTTGAGCTTAATTGTTATATTGTATTGTATGATGTTTGGTGTGAATTGGTGATGACATTTTTTGGCTTGATTCATTTACAAGGGCTCTATACAACTTCTTTTAATTTTTACGCCCACAAGGTGTTCGATAAAATGTCACAATGAATATTTCAACTTCTACATGATTCTTTTGCCTCCAAAAGTCTTACAAACTTATTGAGATCATGTTTTGGCAAATAAAACGAGCGTATGAACTCTTCATCATACATTTCTCCCATTTTCCTTGGATTTTAAGCGTAAATTGCTCAATGGTTGATAAACCGTCTCTTTGGCGCACTTTGATGTAATTATATGATGTTTTTATCATCCTAACATTCTTTTTGATGATTCCAAAGGGGGAGAAACATGATATTGGCTCGTTAGCTAAAAGAAGCTAATAAAAGCTCGTAATAAAAGCTATAAGCTACGGCTTCCTAAAGCCAAGTATACCTAGTCCACGACTTGTATTATGGACTCAATTGCAAAAGATTATAAGTATTTTGACAGGGGGAGCTTCTTAGCTTATGATGTTTATATGCATCTTATATAAGCTTGTTATAGCTTGTGCTTCTAGCTTTTGCAAAATCTCTTGTTGATATGCTCATAGATAGGGGGAACTTTGTATGGAATGTTTTTAACGGATAGTTCACTCGTAAAACCGGAAAATTTATTCGTTTTCAAAATCATCCTCGAGAAAATTATTTTGGTTTGTAATCATCAAAAAGGGGGAGTTTGTTAGATAAATGTTTTTATCATGATTTTGATGATTTTGTTCGATTTTGTTCAAATGAGTTTTTAAACCAAAACAATGTCCCTAAATGTTGTCTAAATACTTCCGATCGACTTAAAATGTTTTTACTATTTTTCGGAGTATTTTTTGGAGTTTATTTTTGATAAAAATTGGACAACACATTTGTTTCAGCTCGATCGGCCGCGCTCTATAGGCAACCCGTACCTAAGTTGAGTTTTGAAACAGAAAAAGGACGAGAAAAAAATTAGGGAGGCGGCCGGTCGACCAGGTGGTCGACCGGTGAGGGCGACCGGTACCTGGGAGTCCCTCTTTTGGTTCAGTCTTCTCTGTTTCGTATTATTATCAACCCCAACCGGTCAACATCAAGGGCAACCGGTTGCACCCCCCTCCGACTGATCCCCCTGTGTAAAAATTGCAGAAATTCAATTTCAATCTTATCTCTGTGCGACGAGTCTACGCACCCTTGTTTATCAACAAACTATCCGTTGCATTTTCGCATGACTTTTCCTATTTTGTGGGATTGATTTCTAACAGCTATATTGATGATTTTAAATGGTTTCTTTTGCAGCAAATCACTCCCCAAGGAGGAGCCTATGTCTGGAAATCAAAGCCAAGACCTCTCCTATAAATAGAGGCTTCATTCAAGCAACAAGATACAACACTCTATACAAGCAAAGAGCTATCAAGCAAACACTTTCATATATCTTGTTGTATTAGCCTTAGCACTTTTACTTGCACAAATTTGAGGTCTAGGCTTTCAATTCTTGATTACACTTGTACTCATATTGTATCAATCATTATTGAGTTGTAATCTTGATTTTGGTCATCATTCAACACAAGACATCCTTGTGAGTATTCTTGTGGTAAGAATACACTTGGGTGATCTAGGTGATAGGTGTTTGAAGGTTGTGGTAATCTTCAAAGGTGTTGTAAAGAGGGTTGTGGTAATCCTCGAGGTGTGTAAGAGGGTTGTGGTAATCCTCAAGGTGTTGTATTAATTTTTTGGTAAATTAATAAAATCTTTTTGCTTTTTGAAATCCATCCGGATATCTTTGGGGTGGTAGAGGATTAGGCCCTAGGTGGGTTGAACCTCTATAAATCAAAGTGTGTTGTTTAAATTCCGCACTTAGCATTTCATCTTTGCTTGAGTTTTTCAAAAGAGGGCAAAATGTGAAAAACCGAGATAATCTATTCACCCCCTCAGATTATCGTAGCCACTTGGACTAACACTTCTTACCCATCAAGAAAACTAACACTTGCGTAAACTCGCATGCATTTATATCCGGAAATCATTCGATTTGCATGGAGTGCCAGTCGACATAGTATCAGACAGAGACCCGAGGTTTATCTCCATATTTTGGAAGTGCTTGCACGAGGAATTGGGTACCTCGCTAAGTTTCAAGACAAAGAAGACATCCACAAAGCGATGGGACGATCGAGCGACGATTCAAACCCTGGAAGATATGTTGCGAGCCTGCACATTGGATTTCCAAGGAAGTTGGGATTCGCACATACCATTGGCCGAGTTCGCCTATAATAACATCTATCAAGCCACGATTGGGATGACACCCTACGAGGCACTATATGGGCGAAAATGTAGATCCCCACTACACTGGGAGATTGATGACCAATGGACTCCAAAACGGAAACGAAAGTCGCCCTCGATTCCAAAGGTTGACCTAGTTTAGGAAGCCATGGAGAAGGTGAAACTGATCAAAGAGCGGACCCGTACAGCTCAAAGCCGCCAGAAGAGTTACGCGGACAATAGGAGAAAGGATTTGGAATTTGAAGTTGGAGATGAAGTATTTCTTAAACTCTCACCACGGAAAGGATTGATCAATCTGAAGAAAGGAGACAAGTTGAGTCCGAGATATGTTGGACCTTACAAGATTTAGCAGAGGATCGGGAAGTTAGCCTACCGACTCGAGTTACCAGCACAGTATGCGGGAATGAACGATGTATTCCACGTATCTAGATTGAAGAAGTATCGACCAGATCCCGAGCATATCATCACTCGTGATACTCCTCCTCTGATGGAAAATTTATCTTACACTGAGAAGCCGATCCGGATCATTGATCAGCAAATACGTCAGTTGCATAAGAGAGAGATTCCGATGGTTAAAGTGGTGTGGCTGAACCACAACTGAGACGAAGACGCAACGTGGGAAATGGAAGAAAACATGAGGAATCGGTATCCAGAGCTATTCTGAAGAGAATTTGGGGACCAAATTCTTTTAAGGAGGGGAGGATGTGAAGCCCCCAATTTTTCCGAGCATGTATTTGATCTTTTTATCGTCTATGTATTTTATCGACTACTTTACCGCGTCACTTTGATGGGTAAATATTATTAATATTTTAATTTTTGCATTTGATTCATTTTATTGATCAATTACTTGTGTTTATGATCATTTAATAATTCATTTCTCATTAATGATCACTTAGTCGATCACTACTAGTACGTATTATTTGTGCTTTTATTAGTCACCTTAGAATTTTAAGAGACTATTTATTTTAGGGACTTATACCTTATAGAATTAAGAATTTGATTTAGAATAAGTGATTATGAGACTTATAAGTGATCAAGGAAATCACTAATTATTTTGGAGATTGATATTATTCATCTATTATCATCAATTTTGGGACAAAAAAAAATAAAAATACCCCAATTGCCCTTAAGTGGACGGCAATAGTGACGATTTTGGTGTAGAAATACCATTCAACTCTTGTACATATACTTCTTATGTATTCATCTTGTGTACAAATACACCATTAATTCAAACCTTATACACATTATCTTATACATCAATTCTATAATATTAATATTTCCAACATGTTGGAGACTTCCCACCATTCCATTCAAACATTCCCCTCTATTCTCTCAAACCCCATTCTTCCATGCAAGACCATACCTTTGACCACCCATTTGTCTCCATGCAAGAGACAAATTTCAAGACATAGAATTTGATCAAAAATTCCCTCTCTCTCTCTCTCTCTCTCTCTCTCTCTCTCTCTCTCTCTCTCTCTCTCTCTCTCTCTCTCTCTCTCTCCTTGTGGACGGCCAAAGGGCCCTTTTGATGATCAAAATTTGTTCAAAATATCATTTTCATCCAACACATTCATCATTCAAGCATTTTCTCCAACTTCTCTCTAAAATCCCCAACATCTCTCTAAGCATATATTTATCCATTTCTTCATATCTTCAAACACTTCTTCATATCTTCAAACACACTGTCTTCATATCTTCAAACACTTCTTCATATCTTCAAACACACTTTCTTCATATCTTCAAACACTTCTTCATATCTTCAAACACACTTTCTTCATATCTTCAAACACTTTTCATATCTTCAAACACCTTTTTCTTATCTTCATACTTAACAAAAATTACAAGAATTCTCCTTCCATTTCATCAAGAAATTCGAAACCAACACCCCTCTACACAAGGTAGGAAATTTTGTTCTTTAATCAATTTTGATATCACCTAGCTCATCTCTTCACTTCTTAACTTAATTATTGAATTTTGATTTGAGGTATACTTAGAAGACTTGAAGATATTGAGAGCTTGACATCATCTTGAAGAAGACTTCAAGACCTTGAAGATTTTGAAGAAGAATTTGGACTATAAGGTAAGATATTGGACACTAGTGCCCTTTTTTCCTCCTTCTTCCTATTTTCTCCAAATTTAACACCCCTTTTTTATTTTTGGGAAATAGGGGCTGACCTTAAGTGGTTCCTTGAGGGTGACCAAAATCCTACATTTTGAAGCCATTACTAGTCACACCTTACTCACTACACAAGGTAAGTGTAGTATTTCCAATTTTCTTCACCTTCTTGTTTTTTCCTTAATATTTTTTAGCCTCATTTTCTAACTCTTAATTGTTGGTATTTTTTTGACTTAGGGGCTGACCTAAGTGACCTCTTAAATCCACTTGTGAATTATCCTTTTTATTTCACAACAAGTCATTTTAAGGTGGGTGGAAAAATGCTTTCTACTTCTAGGTGTTTTTATTGATATGCATGTAGTATTTTAATTTTGAGTACTTTTGATATATATATCATGTATTGAATGTTAAAGTTAGGTATTAAGTTGAAAAATTCTCAAGCATGGTTCAAAAATATTATTTATTGAAAAATAGGTGCATGCATGTACACCTTATTGTTGTATTTGATGATTTCTTGTATGAAATGGACATGCATGTGTATGATCCTTGAAATTCATGTTTTATATGACTTATAACCTGGACAAGTCGAGCATAAATGATTAAATTTCAATTTTTGGACTTAAAATACAAAAATAGAAAGTTGGTGGACTTAATTGCAAGAAAATAAAATTTAAGGGACCCCTCTATAATTTTCGAGTTTTAGGACTGTACTCAAGTTCAAAAATGATGTTTGGACATTTTAATAAAATTTTAAGAGTTTTAAGATAAATAAAATCAACTCTTAAAAGCCCAAGGACTAGATTATAAAATTTTAGAAGTTTAAGGGCTAAATTAAAATTTTCGAAACTGTACCAGACCCTATTTTTAAAATTAGAAATTTTAATTCTTAAGGGACTGGAAATAAAATATTTTAAGTGTATTCCAAAAATCCAAGTGTTTAGAGCTTGGAAAGTAATTTTATAAAAATTGAGGGACCAAATTGTAAAAGATTAAACTTGAGGACCCAAATGAAATTTCCAGGACTTATACAGCCCATGTACCTGGAAATACTTATTTAACTATAACTTAATGATATTTTGGACACAAGGTTCAAATTTCATAATAATTGGACCCCTAAAAGCCTTAAAGGCAATTATTTTAAAATGGGACAAAAATGAGATTTTTAAAAGTTAAGAGACCTATACTTATATCTTTTCAAAACTGTTTTTTTCTCAATATCCCACTGGCCTTAGTGACATTTTACAACTGGAATCACATTAAAAGCCTTTCCGGTTTGTGAGTTACGATTATTTCAAACTTAAGACCTGAAATGACAATTTTACCAAATTTGGGGCCAATGTGAGAATTTTATAAAACCTCGACCTCAAAACTTTAGAAACTTGAATCTCTGAACAATTGGAGAATTTAGGAACTGACCTCATAATATTTCAAGGTCGGGACATTTATTTATTCAATTTTCAACCCCAAAAGTATTGATTTTTACAAACGGGGCTAATTTTAAATTTTTTTTAACAAGGACCTAACGCAAATTATTTTTCTTATAAAGAAACAGCCCTGGACCCTCTGACTTTAATAATTAATTAAAATATTTTATTTTCTAAAAAATTCCTCGACTTATCGGACCGTCTTGACCAATTAATACGCGATCGCGGGGCGACTTCTTCGTCTTGTGATTTTGAATCTATAACGGGACTTAGGTTCCACCTAATTCTTCAAGGCATAGAAGATTACTTATCCTCTCGATAATTATCTTCATCCAAATTACTCCACCAATGTCAATAAATGCCACGCGTTTTCAAAAACTTCTCCTGAACTGCTTTCCTGAATCAATATACTCGACTGCCTGGTTGACTTCCTGAACTTGTAATTAATTTCCTGCCTGAGTCAACTTGGTGTGTCGAGCTCACAGTCAGAATGGATACGTCGGGGATGGAACCGGGCAGCTCGGCTGCTATTCCACTTTCTGGCCCCATCGTCCTAATCCCGCAACTGAGGGATGGAGTTTGTCCAAGAGAAGCGGGTCGTAGTACTTGAGGTATAATCATGATTATGACAATCCGGGCCTAGTTAGCTCTACAATGGATTTGTCTTTGCCTATGGAGCGATAAGGTGACAGGTCTTGGACCATCTTGCTCGGGGAGTTACAAGGAAGAACGAAGGAATCGCTGTCTGATCCACACGATTCTTGAGTTAATCGGACCCATTTTCTTGGCGCTACAAATCCGTACACAACCGCTACTTGTATTGCATTGGTAGGCGCTACAAATCCGTACGCAACCACTTTTTGTCTTGCATGGATTGGCGTTACGTTCCGTACGCAATCCTTCCTGTCCTGCTTGTATCACATAGTGCCTGTATGATCATGAACTATTTTCAAAACTGTATAAGTATATTATTTTAAGTACATTTATCACGTCACTTGTGAACTGTGTTTGAATTCACGCATCATACCTCACGCATTTTTCATACAACAATTTTCTTGCATTAACTATATATTGCCACACTTGCACACGATCACCCCATCCACTGAGATTTTTGTCTCATCCCCTCCTGTTTTCTAACGCCTAGATTGGGACTATGTTGAAGATGTCGACCCTACCACGGACTGATTACCCATGCTCCGCCTGTCAAACTTGCACCTTTTTCTGTTGATTGTACTTATTTCATGTACTTCAGCAAATGTTGGACTCCCATTTATTCTGCTCCTCTTTTCTCTCTTTGACTGTAACATAAGGGCGTAGGACCCTTTGACACTTAAGCTTAGGATGTTGTGTACTTTGTTTTAATTTTGGACTGTAAGTTTAATTCGGATATTTCCGATGAGTTGTATTTGGATATTTGCTAGACTTTAAGTTGTATTTCGTACTTGTATTTTATTTCTGCTACTACTTGACTCTGTTTTCACTTGGGGTTACTGTATCATTGTCTAGATTGTTGGGTTTAATTCTGTTTAAGTTATTGATTGTCGTCGCGTCCCGTCTGGGGCGTGACACGTGTAATGTAAATCCCTCTTGCTAAAGCTCTTTTGGATTCTTTTTACATCGCTCTTGGGTTAACCCATTTATGTTCTGGCCCAAAAACAACAAAAGTCCGCATCAAAATACATGTCACACCGATCAATCTAAATCAAAGTATTTTAAACATCGTCTTTAGCACAAAAAAGTATTCTCAAAATTCTAAACTATTTGGTAAACAAGATCAATCTAAATTAAAGTATTCGACACTTGTAACCCCTCACGGATAAGTGTATCACTTAAGCGCACAAAGTGTATAGATTAGATAGTAAACAATGAAGTCATAAAGATGCATGTGAATTACCATAGGCTTGTCAATTGACTAAGTCACTACTCGTTTCTACTAGCCATGTGTGAAAATTGTGAATCAAAATGACTTTTTGTATTTGGTTGTAATTGGCTTTTTGGTAGAGTGGGGAATTTTTGGATAAGTGACTCAAAGATCAAACTAAATGACTTGTACACATATTTTGAAATATTTGCTCATTCTCCTTTCACAATTTTCTTAGTTATAGGTTGATAGTTTTTTCTTTCTCAACCCCTTCTACCTTTAATATATATATATATATATATATATATATACATATTTCACGCTTTTCATACAATCATTTTTGAAATAATTTAAGCACGGATATTTACCAAAAGTTTTGCAGAGTAAGGATGTGATTGCAGATGTGATCACATTCACAATCACATGCAGCGGAAATTTGAAAACAATAAAGAGACACATGAAGTAAAAATTATCTACAAGCTAACAAGCTTGTAGACGTGCCAATATGGCAAAACTTTCCACTAGTAAAATTAGTTTGATTCCGTATACAAAAATACTAAAAACCAACTAGTAGAAATTCAACGAAAAACTCCTATCTTGAGTATATCTAATCTATGTAATTCAACTCATCCAACAATAGATATGTATGGACTTCGTTAATCATAATACAAAAATAATGGATGAAAAACTAACAAACACAAGTTGCAGGGCTGAATGTGATCTCAGATGTAGTCACATTCGAGGTCGCATCCAGGGTAGTTCAGACTCCTTGTGCTTGAATGACTCTAACTCTCTCAAGACTCTTGTAACTCTGGTGTATTTCTTGTGTACTCATTATGGACATCCTCTTCCCTTTAAATAGCCGTCCAACACCCTTCAAGAGACCTAATACACAAGGAAAGAAGATATATACACATATATGACAAGTAAATCACTTATGTTAGGAAACAAGATAACTATCAAGAATCCTAATATATCAATACCATATCAATATGATTTCTTCCCTTATCCAAAACGTCCTAATTATATCACAAGTCTAGAAAGGCAAAACAAATCAAAACCAATCTTTATCTTTTTCTCGAAAAATATTTTTAGACGATAAAATCGTCCTAACAATCTCCCCCTTTCTGGACAAAACACACAATAAGCACAAATCAAGCAAACTCCCCCTGAGTGTGACAACTCCCCCTAAATATCATGTTGATTTAACAAAAAAACTGAAACAGATGCGATCACATTTCAGGTCACATTTATAACTGCAGCAATAAAAAAAAAATGAGAGTTCATCAAGTTATCAAAAGACAAAACAAGTAAACCTAGTAGAATAGTAGTCTTAGTACATCCCCAATCAAATATCATAAAGTTCATCAGTAGACACATTCGTGTCCAATTGTCCTTCAAAATCAAACTGAAGGCCTTCGTCGCTTCATTGCAGCCGAGTCGTGGTGGTGCGGAAGACTAGCTTGATCTGCAGCCTGTTCAGACATGTGAGCTTCAGTGCTTGGGCCACCTTCGGTATGTTCTCCCCCTTTTTGGCCAGAAATAGAGCCAAGGATTTGTTGCAACTGAGATCGGAGAGCAGTGAAGTGAGTAATCTGTTGCTCAGCAAAAGCCAGCTGGACTTGTAAAAAGGCAGTAGAAAGAGATACAGATGAAATGTGAGAAAAAATGGGATCAGGAATGTGGCCAACATCCGGAACCGCATCCGGGGCCACATCCTGGACAGTCCCAGGGATAGGGGTAGCAACATCTGGAGAAGCAGCAGAGGTTGGAGTCGTAGGAGCAGGCGGAGCATCTCCTGGATAGACGAGAGGCAAATCAACAATGCGATTTTGAGGGCTGAGCAGTGGTCTGGATACATGAAAGACCCCAGGTGGGTTGGTAAAATGATCATCCTTCTTGGGCTGAAAACCTTGTGACACCAGGATCTTATAGATCAGGCTTGGAAATGGCAGGGACCAAGCTTTAGATTCACTGGTAGCAAAGAACGTGACCTCCGCGAAAGCCAATTTCCCAAAATTGAACGGCAGTCCTTTCCCAATTTGATATAGAACTCGAGCATGTGTCCGTGTAACTATGGAATTATTCTTCAAAGGAGACCAATTTGCACAAAGCATATTTTGTGCAAAAACCCATAGAAGGACGTAAAGGCGGGGAGACAAGCTTTTGGGATGGGGGCCAATCTTGCATACGCCCACCGATAGAAAGCGATCCATTTCATTGTAATCGGAGGGCACCTCACTTTCCTCAAAATCGAGGCATGTCAAAGAACCTAGGTTAATGATCGAGGGATCGAACTCATATATCTTATTTCGAACAAACACTTTTCCAAACTTGGGAGATCGATGAACAAAGAATACGAGTAGACATATTAGCATAAAACTCACGGACCACGTAATCAATATAAGGCGATGCAAAGATCAATTGTGGTTAACAAATTGCGTTCTTCAAAAAATCGATTCAAGTTATACTTCTCAAAGTGCTCATAATCTCGATTTTTCTCATCAATAAAGGAACGGGAAAGGATAGCATGAAACCTGGAAGCGGCAGCAGCTGTGTAAAATTGCTCAGAGTGAGCTTTTGCAATATCAAACTCAGAATCAGATGTGTCGTCGGATGACATGACATCTTCCTCAACATCTGCAGCAGTTGTGACCCTCCTTTAATTCTTCAGCAATCATTTCATCACCCACTTCTTCGACCATGGCATCAAGATCAATCTCAGGGTCTGGTTCTTTTGAAGCATCAAAATCTTCATCACTTGAGTCATCGAATTCAGAACTTGACTCAGCTGCAATAGGTGTTGGCCTAGATGTGGTCACATCCTTGGCCACACCTTTGCCCTTTCTGACCTGCGCAAGCATTTGTGCCAAAGGCACATCCTCATCATTATCTGTGGACTCGGGTTGCACTCGTTCTCTGGGCAGAACAACAAACTGGTTTGCATTGTCCTCTGAATCACTAAAAGGGACAAAAGGAATAGGCAAATCATCTCCCCCTGTCTACGAAGTACCCTCAACAGCAGTCTTTTGCTTCTAAAGAGAAATTTCAGGAGTAGAGTCTGAATCTTCGAAGTCCTCTGGAGAGTAACCACGAAGTCTTTTCGAACGGCGCACATTAGGGTTTCCCAAAGGCCCATGAACTGTGCGAATGACCTCAAAATCCGGAGGATTGTCGACATCAATCTCATTATTTTTCTCACCAGGAAGAACAGAGGTAAGGGCCTCGTCTTGAAATGGAACAAGGATGATAGCCGTTGGAGTGGAACTTGGAGGGGATGAGTGCTCAGGGAGAGAAGAATCCAAACCTGGATCTTTGATTGAAGCAGTGGGAGATGCAGTCCCAGATGCAGGGACATCTTCAGGAAAAGATGCAGGGGCATCGTGAACAGAGTCGGGAGCAGCGATTTTTGGCGATGGAGGAGTGATGGTTTCTGCGAGGACCTCTGTGGGAGTGGAGGAAGGCGTGGCAGCGGCCTCTGGCGGTAAAGAGCTCTCCTTATGCGGAGAAGAAGAAGGATTCTGGGCAGATGGAGATGCAGTGTCAGATGGGGTTCCATCTCTGACAGCATCTGCAACAGTACTTGCTTCCATGGATTTCTCAGACTTGGGGCTTTCGGAATTGTGCGAGGAAGAAGAAGATTTGCTGGGGCTGCCAAAAAGGTTCTTGATAGATGAAACAAATCTTTCCATGGTGAGGAAGATGACCGAATAACCTGAAAAAAATCTCAACCACACACAAGCTTCGAAAATTGTGAGAGAAAAGAGGGTGGACAACACTCAAGTGCCTGCAAGTAAATAGTGATAGCAAAGAGTCATTATTGGGCACGATAATCAAAGTACAATGGGAAGAGTTTGATTAGGAAAGAATTTCTCATGGTAATAATCAAAAAAAAAGGAAAGAAAATCAAGATCCCAATTAATTTCAAACTCTGGTTCTCAAAGTGTCCACATTATGTCAACTTGTGATAAAATCAAAAAAAATTTACCCTGATCCTCCAAATCGGTTCAACCCACAAAATATATCCATCAAGATTTTCAAGATTTGGGAAGAGAAAAATATCACCCTCAAATTATATATGAAAACCAAATCTCAAAGAAAGAATCCAAGATCACCAGGACATGCAAACCTAATATGCCTAATGCAAAGCAAAAAAAAAAAACGCACACACAAGGTGAAAAGTGCTGCAGCAATGGATGTAGGTTCAAATGTCGTCCCATTTTGAGTCACACTGTCTTGGTGATTCAATGAATCGCAATCGAAATCGACTTATCAAAATTTTTGAGTTTTCTTCACTTTTTCCGAGTCTCATGATGGAGTTAACCAAACAGGGAACTTTCACTCAAGTGCCAAAGGTAGCTCTTTTTCACATGATCATGCCTTTGTTAAACAGTAGGATGCTTGATGAAATAGGTCACAAGGAATAGCTGCACACAATGGGTTGGTAGCTTTTTCCTGGAAGGCCTCCAAGCATGATCAAGACTTTATTTTCAACTCAGCTACTGGGAAAAATATCATCATTTTTTTTGAATTGGAGAGATCGACTCACACCAGTTTTCCAAGGGAGACAATATATGTGACTAGTTCGAACCATCAATCCACTTTTTGCAGAAATGCATGAAGGCTTATAATGCAGGGATGTCTAAAAAAATGAAAAAACAATAGAGGAGAAGAGAAGGGATGCAGATTTTGGATGTCACAACGGATGTGATGTGCAATGCGGTGACATCTCGTGTAACATCTCAAACAACACACAAACCAAGAGACTTCCTTAGATTGGAGAATCTCTCAAAATCCAAAGCCTTGGTGAAGATGTCAGCAAGCTGATTTTCAGTAGCAATATACTCAATTCGAATAATATTTTTCTCAACTAAATCTCGAATAAAGTGATGTCTAATATCTATGTGTTTAGTACGAGAGTGTTGGACAGGATTTTCCGAAATATCAATCGCACTCATATTATCACAATAGACAATCAGGGTTTCACTTTGCAAACCATAGTCTTCAATCATTTGGTTCATCCATAAAAGTTGTGTGCAACAACTCCCAACTCGCTACATATTCCGATTCAAGAAATGAAAGAGATACACAATTTTGCTTTTTGCTATACCATGAGACCAAATTATTTCCTAAATAAAAACATCCACCAGTTGTACTTTTACGATCAACAACATCTCTAGCCCAATCAGAATCACTAAATCCCACAAGATTAGTGTTAGTATCTTTGGTGTACCAAATTCCCAAATCGATTTGTGCCCCTACGTATCGAATAATACGTTTTAAGGCTTTTAAATGAGTAACTTTGGGATCATATTGATAACGAGCACATAGACAAACACTGAACATAATATCAGGACGACTAGCAGTTAAGTACAACAAACTTCCTATCATGCTTCTATACAAGGTGTGGTAAACACTTTCAGCCACATCTTCTTTGCTCAACTTTTGACTCGACCCCATGGGAGTCTTCAAGTGAGAGGCATTTTCAAGATCAAACTTCTTCACAAGATTCTTAGTATACTTGCTTTGTGAGATAAAAATTCCTTCCTTTAATTGTTTTATTTGCAAGCCCAGGAAGTAACTTAACTCACCTACCATACTCATTTCAAAAGTAGAGAACATGCAAGCAATGAATTCCTTTAACAATTTATCAGAGGAGGAACCAAAAACAATGTCGTCGACATAGATTTGAGCAATCATGATGTCGTGGTTTTTTCTTTGAATGAACAAGGTTTTATCAACTTCACCACGTTTAAAGCCAATTTGAAGAAGATACTCAGTTAGCCTACCATACCAAGCTCTAGGGGCTTGTTTGAGACCATAGAGAGCCTTTTTAAGCTTATACACGTGGTTAGGCTTAAAAGGGTCCTCAAAGCCTTTAGGTTGTTCAACAAAAGCTTCTTCATCTAGAAATCCGTTTAAGAAAGCACTTTTGACATCCATTTGGTGAAGAGTTAATCCTAAGTAACATGCAATTGCAAGCAACAAACGTATGGACTTTATACGGGCTACAGGAGCGAAGGTTTCATCGAAATCCACCCCCTCAACCTGCGTGTACCCTTGAGCAACTAATCGAGCTTTGTTGCGGACAATTTTGCCAGATTCATCTGTTTTATTTTTAAACATCCATTTTGTTCCAATGACATTAACATCATCGGCCTAGGGACTAAAAACCACACATCATTTTTGACAAATTGATCAAGTTCCTCTTGCATAGCATGTATCCAAAATTCATCTTTAAGAGCTTCAACAACATTCTTACGTTCAAAAATGGACACAAAACAGCATGTTCTCACATTCGTACAATCGGTTGACAAGCAAACCATTCTTACCATATCACGATAGTTCACTCTACCTTTCCTCTTGTCTTAATACCATCGTAGTGTTACCAATGATCCGAGGCGTAGGGTGATTTCTCCGAATCCTTGTAGGTATGTCACCCACGATCCACAATTGGATTATTAGTTTCTTCAACAGGTTCAAAGTCGAGTCGAGTATGACTCATTTGCAGTGTGAACACGGATGTGGGCTCGGATGCCGTCACATTTGGTTCGCATTTGAGTTTGTGGATGGAGCTTGATCACATTCTCCATAACATCGTGCCAACATCCTTTCTTTGGAGCTTGATCACAACAAATTCGAGTAGATCAACATGATCTTCTTCACTCTTTCCCGCAATATCCGAGAGATCATCGAAGACAATATTTCTGATTCCATGATCGTCTTAGTACGAAGATTATAAACTCGATAGGCATGACTATTCAAGTGTAGCCTAGAAAAAGACACTTGTCACTTTTGGAATCGAATTTACCAAGATTATCACGATCATTAAGGACATAGCACACACACCCAAAAAACATGAAAATATTTGAGGTTAGGTTTCTTTCCCATAAGTATTTCATACGGGGTCATAGAACATCCAGGCCTCAAATACACACGATTAGCTATATGGCAAGCAAAAGATTAAGAGCTTGACCCAAAACCTTTTAGAAAGTTTTTTAGAACTAAGCATTACACGGGCTATCTCTTGCAATGTACGATTTTTCCTTTCTCGCCACCCCATTTTGTTGTGGAGTTTTAGGTGCGGAAAATTCATGAGAAATCCCCTTTCTATCACGGAAAGGTCGAGAAAGAAGAATTTTCAAATTCTTTACCATGGTCCGATCTAATTTCGCAATCTGTCAAATTATACAAATTCTGAGACCTTTTATGCCAACATCTAAAGAAATCAAAAGTTTGATTTCTCACGTAGAAAATAAGTCCACGTGTAACGTGAAAAATCATCGACAATCACATAAGAGTACTTCCTACCACCCACACTTTCAATCTCAATAGGACCCATGAGATCCATATGAACTAACTCCGGACATCTAGTGGTATGGAAATGTGATGTCATTTGATGCGACACTCTCTTTTGTTTACCTTTGACAACTTTCACAAACACTCGACACTTTTCACGACATAACTTAGGCAAACCAATGATGACTTCATATTTCACAAGTTCCATTAGCTTTTTATGGCTAACATGCCCTAACTTTTGGTGCCATAGATCGGTGTCATTTGTGTGTGCCCTGTGTGAGTTGATCATTACAAAATTGATAATGATTGTCGGAAGATCTCAAGCGATAAGGATACAAGTATCATTCTCATCGAACACTTCACATGAGTTTTGTTAAACTTCACATAGAGATCATCATCACATAGTTGACTTATCTTTGATGAGATTAGTTAGCATTAAGACCAACTACATGAAGCATATTACGAAGCTTGGGTAGTCCTTCAACGTTCAACGTTCCTTTCCCAATTATCTTTCCTTTGGCTCCATCTCCATAGGTAACATTGCCTCCATTGTACACTTCATAGTCGATCAAATACTCCAAGGTACTGTCATGTGTCGTGAGCATCCACTATCAAAGTACCAAGATCCGCAACGTTAGATCTCAAGGAAGTATAGATAACATGACATTTAACCTCGATTTTTTTTTTTTTTTACCAGGCATGATTTTGAAAAATGATTACGAGGATGTCGTAACATCTGCGATGACATCCGGCATCCGGACCTTAAATCCGAGTTCAAATTTTTATAACAGAATGGTTTTATGTGTCCAAGAGCATGACAATAATGATGAGATAAAGTGAGCGTTTCCGTGGTTTAGATTTATGGGAAAAAATCATTTTATTATTGGAGGAATCGAGGATTCTCCTTGTTCTTTAGCTTTCACAAAAACCGGAGTTTTATAACCAAGGCCGTTTTATCGTCACGCCCATGGAAAGAATATCATCCGATTTTGCTTTCCCATAATTAAACCTTTTTATGCTTTCAAGAGACTCTTCAAGTTTAGACTTTACCTTTTCGAACTCAAGTTCTTTCTTTGTAAGAGAAGCCTCTAACACAGTAACCACTTCCCTTTGATCATCATTCTCCTTTGTAAGTCGGTCATTCTCCTTTTTCAAAGATCTCGTTCACTTTTATCCTTTTCAACCAATCCTTGTAAAGGTTCGCATATGTGTCCTCCAGACTTTCATCATCAGATTCATCATCCTGTTCATTATTATCAGGTACAGAAGTAGAATTGAAACAGAAATGATTAGAGATAGATGAGAGATCCTGTTCATTAGATGTGACTTCAGATGTGATCAGAGAAGGTGTGATCACATCTCGGGCCACACCCTTGGCAACACATGAAGGATTAATTTGGAGGGACTTTCGATTTTTCACCAAGGTAGTCAGAACCTTGTTTTCTTCATGATCATTCTTCTCACCGTCAGATTCGTTATCACTCAAGGTCACAGTCAGGCTCATCCCCTTTTTCATAAGAGTGTTAGCACATTGGGAAGCATAATGACCATACCCAGTACAAGCCCTAAACCTAATGGAGTCAAGAGTTTTTGTGTCAGACTTGTTTGATTTATCACCAGAAAAACGCTCTTGACTTTTATCAAAGGTGTGCTTTTGAGGAAACTTGCTTGACTCAGACTTAAAAGGCTTGGTGAAATTTTGAGACTTTTTTTTGACTTTTGAGCTTAAGAATTTTGTCAAACTTTTTCGAGTACATGGCCATAGAATCATCTCCTAGATCAGATTTTTCAATCTCATTGGTAAGGTCAGTAAAATCATTGGTAACTTGGGACTCGAGCTGAAAGGGAGACTCAATTTGAAAAGCAACTTTGTGACCCAAACTCTCCATCTGTTGAGCCATGTTCATCTCATAGGTTTGAAGAATGCCAGCAAGTCTTTCTAGACTTAAAGTGGCCACATCATGGGCTTCTTCTATGGATGAAACTTTGATATTATACCTAAAAGGAGGAGATCTCAACATTTTGCTCACAAGATTCTCGTTGGATATGGGTTCACCTAAGGCTTGAGCTTCATTGGCTATATCGCACGGTTTGGCATTGTAAGTAGTGATATTCTCATCCTCACGCATCCTCAGGTTTTCAAACCTATTTGTGAGCAACCTAAGTTTGGTTTTTCGCACACTTGCTGAACCCTCACAATGACTTTGCAGAGTATCCCAAGCATCTTTTGCCACAGTAAAATTAGCAATGATTTTAAACATATTTTGATCCACAATGCCAAAGATTGCCATCAAGGCCTTAGAATTGTAATTGGACAAAATTAATTCATCATTAGTCCAATCAATTTCTCTTTTGTCCTTGTAGTCACCATCAATATCGATGAGTTTTGGAGGTGACCATCTAGTAAGGATTGTACGCCAGACCCTTTCATCAATTGATTTGATGTAGGCCCGAACTTTGACTTTCCAAATAAAATAATTGGAGCCATCAAGAATGGGGGGATGAAAAGTGGGGTTATTTTGAGTATACATGCTAACAAACACTCAGGATCAACACTTAGTGTCGTCAAGTGTAGGCTCTAGATGCCAATTGAAAGAATTTAAGCACGGATATTTACCAAAAGTTTTGCAGAGTAAGGATGTGATTGCAGATGT
Source organism: Rehmannia glutinosa (assembly GCA_016081115.2). Lineage (NCBI taxonomy): Eukaryota > Viridiplantae > Streptophyta > Magnoliopsida > Lamiales > Orobanchaceae > Rehmannia > Rehmannia glutinosa. The sequence goes on from CM071928.1 coordinate 52,680,096, forward strand.
GATCACATTCACAATCACATGCAGTGGAAATTTGAAAACAATAAAGAGACACACGAAGTAAAAATTGTCTACAAGCTAACAAGCTTGTAGACGTGCCAATATGGCAAAACTTTCCACAAGTAAAATCAGTTTGATTCCGTATACAAAAATACTAAAAACCAACTAGTAGAAATTCAACGAAAAACTCCTATCTTGAGTATATCTAATCTATGTAATTCAACTCATCCAACAATAGATATGTATGGACTTCGTTAATCACAATACAAAAACAATGGATGAAAAACTAACAAACACAAGCTGCAGGGCTGAATGTGATCTCAGATGTAGTCACATTCGAGGTCGCATCCAGGGCAGTTCAGACTCCTTGTGCTTGAATGACTCTAACTCTCTCAAGACTCTTGTAACTCTGGTGTATTTCTTGTGTACTCATTATGGACGTCCTCTTCCCTTTAAATAGCCGTCCAACACCCTTCAAGAGACCTAATACACAAGGAAAGAAGATATATACACATATATGACAAGTAAATCACTTATGTTAGGAAACAAGATAACTATCAAGAATCCTAATATATCAATACCATATCAATATGATTTCTTCCCTTATCCAAAACGTCCTAATTATATCACAAGTCTAGAAAGGCAAAACAAATCAAAACCAATCTTTATCTTTTTCTCGAAAAATATTTTTAGACGATAAAATCGTCCTAACAATTTTAGGCCTATTTTATTTCATATTCTTTTTTATGCAATTTCATCTTTATAATTCTTTTTCACTATTTCAGTTTCGTGCCACATATTCAATTTTTTCTCTAAGAGAAACTCTTTTCCCAACCCAACATTTTTCGGCGAATAATCATTCCACTAGCCTAAGCCAGGAAATATATTTAAATGAGGATAAACAAGCTATACATACATCGTTATCAAAAAAATAAGGCTTTTAATGTCCAACGGGAGTAAATATGGAATTCATAATCATTTGGTTTGTTATATTAACAACTCGAGGTTACGCTTAGTCGCTGGTTTTTTCTCCTCCTCCAAAATTTCTCTCCGGTCCAGTTTTATATTTCGTCTATTATTTCTGGGTGGGCTAATGTTAGTCTGAAGAATAAATATTAATTTTTCCCCCAACTTAAGAATGGGTCGGGTCTTTCGACTTAGAAAATAGAAAAATAAAACATAAAATAGAAATGCTGCAGTGCGAGTTGAAAATAAATATAGTATAATATATAGTTTCATGCAACATTCAACAGACAATAATATATCCATAAATAATATATAATTTTTCTTATTCTGCAACTTATAATAATATAAAATAAATGATGTGTGTATGCACATTACTATGTTAGTAGACTCGAAAACTTTGAAAGGTGAAATGAGACTTATATATATATATATCCAGTAATAATATATCATTTTTAAACTTTAAATCTACCAATTATGTTAGTAAAATTGAAGACTTTTAAAGGTGAAATGAGACTTAAATATACACCCAAAAAATGTATCATGTTAGACATTTCATGTTTATTAATAACAAGAATAAATAATAAAGAACCATATCCGGATTTTCAAATCAGCCTATATTGATCATAATATTTTTTTATTTATTTTTGTTGGGATCCACTCATACTCACTCAGATTTTCCATCAATAGGAAAACCTAACTCAAATGCATAAACAAATCATCAAAAGCTAGAATCTATTAGATCAATAGATTTTATTTATACATCTATTCATCCAATGAAAAATCTCAATACATATTATTAATTAAAAAGATGGAAGAGTTTTGTCCTGTATTTTTAATACAGTAGACTCATTTACTTAAATTGCTGCCTAAAAGGATCAAACTCCTCCACTGGAGGAGCCTTCTCCACCACCCTGATTATGATTACTCATAAAGTAATCTCTCATAATTTGTGGCAATCTAATGTAATTGTCGCGATCCACTGCATGCTCTGTCAGTAGTGTCATCGGTGGTGGTGGTGCTGGCACTAGTAGTTGAGCAATCTGAGGCCCGGGCCGATGTACGACGCCACACCTTACAGATGGCATGTGCTGCATGGATGCACGCTTAGGGTTTTCAGCACGATATTTGTCTAGGAAAATAGTTAGGGGCTCGATGTAATTATCAAACCCCAGCGTCCACATGGCCGAGAGCACATCTTCCTGGGAGATAGTTTTCCGACGGTCTCCACAACATTTCTTATTGCCTCACTTGTAATAAAGCGAATGAATTCTGAGACACATTCTTGGATCGTCTCTTTTGCGTCATCAGTGATCCTTGCATGGGCCGGGAGGACATGGCGCATGATTCGGATCACGTTGGCAATGGGCATGTACTGATTTACGTCGCACTTGAATGGTTTTGAGGGTTCAAGTTGGCCGCATTTGTGGGTTTGTTCGTAGTGACAGAGTGTTATTAGAATAGGTGATGTAGCATGTAGACCCTCATAAATAATGAGTCCCAATAACAACAAAATTGGAGTTGTTCTCATATATGGATTGTAAGATAAATTCTAATATAAATAAATTGATGAGTCTCTAACATACCCAAGGGCTGAGCCAGGAATGAATTTGGGGTGGACCGATACATGAAAATGGGGTGGACCAGATAAGAAAATCATATAAATTATAAATAAATAAAATTCAATCAAAATTGAAGACTTTTAAATGTGAAATGAGACAAAAATATACACCCAGAAATTGTATCATATTTGACATTTAACATTTATTAATAACAAGAATAAATGATAAAGAATCATATCCAGATTTTTAAATCTGTATATATCGATCATAATATTTTTTTTGTGGGATCCATTCATACTCACTCAGATTTTCCATCAATATAAAAACCTAACTCTAATACATAATCAAATCATCAAAAGCCAAAATCAATCAGATCAATGGATCTTATTGACACATCTATTCATACAATGAAAAATCTCAATACATATTCTTAATTAAAAAGATGGAAGAGCTTTATCTTGTATATTTAATACAGTAGACTCATTTACTTAAACTGCTGCCTAAAAGGATCAAACTCCGCCACTGCAGGAGCTTTCTCCACCACCCTGATTCTGATTACTCATAAAGTAATCTCTCATAATTTGTGGCAATCCAATGTAATTATCGCGATCCACTGCATGTGCTGTCGGTAGTGTCATCGGTGGTGGTGGTGCTGGCATCGGTGGTCAAGCCATCTGAGTCGTGGGCCGATGTACGATGCCATGCTTTACTAACGGCACATGATGTGTGGAGGCCCGCTCAACATCTTTAACACGATATTTGTCGAGGAAAGTAGTTAGGGGCTTGATGTAGTTATCGAACCCCAGCGTCTGCATGGCCGAGATCACATCTTCTGGGGAGATAGTTTTCCGACTCTCTCCACGGCATGTTTCATTAGCAACACTTGTAATAAAGCTAATGAATTCGGAGACACATTCTTGGATCATCTCTTTCGCATCATCGGCGATCTTTGCATGGACTGGGAGGACACGACGCATGATCCGTATCACGTTGGCGATGGGCATGTACTGATCTACGTCGTGCTTGAATGGTTGTTTAGGGTTCAAGTTGGCCGCATTTGTGGGGTTGTTGGCGATGTAGGCGCAGCCGCCCTCTCGGATTACTATGCTGCCTGAAAAATATGGAGGAGAGTATGAATGTGTGACTTGTTTCAATTTAATGCAACCCAATTTATAGCGTATACAAATTAAAGCAATTTACTTTTTTGTTAAAGGTAGGAGGATTACACTGGTTATGAGATTTAATGGGTACCTATCTTTCAATCTCTTGTAATAAATTATTAGTTTTCTCGACACTCGTTGAAGTTGACAGGTCATCTCGATAAAAATGCATTTGACGTAGTGTTTTTTTTTACAATATTTAACTTTTTAACAAATAGAATACTAGAAAGATTACAAGAATCAGATACAGTATGCACGTAATGTGATTTGAATTATTCTACAATCAAATAAATTACATTTATGAATCACACCAAATTATAACAATTAAATTTAAAACATAAAACCGTGTCTTCCTTACATTATTGAAGATGTATATGTGGATATATGTATGTGCACAAATTTACTTTGGATATTATATATATCAAACATATATTAGCTATCATATGTAAAGTGTATATATAATATGAAGAACAACATACAACTAATGTCTTGGCCAGAATAAAATTGATTATGTTTAACATTGAGTAGCCAAATTTATGTGAGTTATGCTAAATTTTGTTGAGTGTTGAGTAGTATAAGGTGATGGCCATTAGTTCTCACACTTATATATTTTCTTCATTATATACCAAAGGCCAAGTATAGGTATGAAGTTGTTGGCCTATTTGTCCAATAGTTAACAAACTATACACAAAAGAAAATAAAACAACTTTATTATACTTAAACCGTTTCAACAACAATAATAAATACTGACAAATATTATGATTTACTCCTTTGGGATTCTACACATAATTGCCCTCAAAAATAAAATTATACACACTGAAAAAGTATCATTTTTTACTCGAAAAGTGTTAATTCTTATTATAAAAGTATTACTTACTATATCTTTTAAAAGATAACGATTTAGGAAAAATCCGTTGTCTTTTGGGCGTTGTCTTTTAGCATTTTCTTGTAGTCATGGCAAAGGGCGTTGTCATGACAACGATTTAGACACTAATTTTCCATTTAGGTAATTTCCGATTTATGTAGTCAATCTTTCAATTATTGATGTCATTATTTTTCGTATTATGTAATTTTCAATGTATAATCTCAATAAATAATTATTTAAATATAGTAACTAAATTTATTAAAGATAGAAATTATTTCTTTGATATAATATATGAATGGTGATGCATGTTGGTACTTGTGCCTACAAATAATGTAAGTTAATTATACAACCATTGTGGAAGTTTGTTAGAATAAAAGAGTGCTATTAGAGCATCACCAATGGGAGGTTTTTGGGGGAGGTTTTTGGGAAAAAACCTATGGAAAAAACCTCACACCATTGTGGTGATGAGGTTTGAGGTTTTTAGATACAAACCTGGTTTGTAACTACAAACCAGGTTTTTTGGGAAAATTAAAAAAAAAAAAGAATTATTGTGAGAGAATTTTAAAGAAATGTAATTGAATTATGGGGTCCATAAAAACGTTGTAGGAGGTTTTTTGATTGTGGAGAATAGAGTGAGATTTTTTGCTTTTGATGTGGCAGTGATGTAGCAGTGTGAGATCCACAAAAAAGCAGGTTTGTGGTTTTTACCACTGGTGATGCCCTTAGAATAAGTGATGTAGCATGTGGACCCCCGCAAATAATGGGTCCCAATAACAACATAATTGGAGTTGCCCTCATATTTGGATTGTAAGATAAATTCTAGTGTAAATAAATTGAAAAGTTTTAACATACCCAAGGGCGGAGCCAGGAATGAATTGGGAGTGGACCGATACATGAAAATGGGGGGGCCGGATAAGAAAATCATATAAATGATAAATAAAAAAATAAAAAAAAAATAATAGAAAACTTTTAAAGGTGAAATGAGACTGAAATATACACCCAGAAACTTTATCTAATTAGACATTTAACGTTTATTAATAACAAGAATAAATGATAAAGAATCTTATCCGGATTTTAAATCTCTATATCTCGATCATAATATTTTTTTTGTTGGGATCCACTCATACTCACTCAGATTTTCCATCAATAGAAAAACCCAACTCTAATACATAATCAAATAATCAAAAGCCAGAATCAATCAAATCAATGGATCTTATTGACACATCTATTCATCCAATGAAAAATATCAATACATATTCTTAATTAAAAAGATGGATGAGTTTTGTCCTGTATTTTTAATACAGTAGACTCATTTACTTAAACTGTTGCCTAAAAGGATCAAACTTCGACACTGGAGGAGCCTTCTCCACCACCCGAATTCTGATTACTCATAAACTCATCTCTCATAATTTGTGGCAATCCAATATAATTGTCGCGATCCACTGTACGTGTTGTCGGCAGTGTCATCAGTGGTGGTGGTGCTGGCACTGGTGGTCGAGCCATCTGAGCCGCGGGCCGATGTACGATGCCACGCCTTACGAACGACAGATGATGCATGTAGGCCCGCTCAACATCTTGAGCACGATATTTGTCTAGGAAAATGGTTAGGGGCTCGATGTAATTATCGAACCCATCGTCTACATGGCCGAGAGCATCTTCTAAGGAGATAGTTTTCTGACTCTCTCCATGGCATGTTTCATTAGCCTCACTTGTAATAAAGCTAATGAATTCGGAGACATATTCTTGGATCGTCTCTTTCGCATCATCGGCGACCTTTGCATGGCCTGGGAGGACACGACGCATGATTCGAATCACGTTGGCGATGGGCATGTACTGATCTACATCGTGCTTGAATGATTGTTGAGGGTTCAAGTTGGCCACATTTGTGGGGTTGTTGATAGTGGCAGTGGGCAAGGGCCGCCTGGGATTACTATCTTTGCTCGAAAAATATGGAGAAGAGTATGAATGTGTGACTTGTTTCAATTTAATGCAACCCTATTTATAGCGTATACAAATTAAAGCAATTTACTTTTGGTTAAGGGGATGAGGATTACATTGGTTATAAGATTTAATAGGTACCTATCTTTCAATCTCTTGTATTAAATTATTAGTTATCTCGACACTCGTTGACATTGAAAGGTCATCTCGATATAAATGCATTTGATCTCGTATTTATTTTTAATAGTATTTTACTTGTTAACAAATTGAATACTAGAAAGATTACAAGAATCAGATACAATATGCACGTAATGTGATGTGAATAAATCTACAATCAAATAAATTACATTTATGAATCACATCAAATTATAACAATTAAATTTAAAACATAAAAACATGCCTTCCATATATTATTGAATATGTATATGTGGATATATGTATGTGCACAAATTTACTTTGGATATTATGTGAAGCCCCGATTTTTCCGAGCTTATAATTGATTCTTATTGTCGTCTATGTATTTGATCGACTATTTTACCGCGTCACTTTGACCGGTAATTATTAATAATATATATTTTGTATTTTATTTCATTTTATTTAATTACTTGTGATCATGATCTTTATTAATTCTATTTTGCATTTATGATCACTTGATTGATCATTATTACTATTTTTGTATTTATTAGTCACCTTAGAATTTTAAGAGACTATTTATTATAGAGACTTTTACTTTATAGAATTAAGATTTTGATTTAGATTAAGTGATCATGAGACTTATAAGAGATCAAGGAAATCACTAATTATTTTGGAGATTGATATATTTCATCTATTATCATCAAATTTGGGACAAAAAAAAATATATGGAATTACCATAATGCCCTTAGTATGGACGGCCATGGTGTTGATTTGGAGTAGAAATATCATCCAACTCTTGTACACTTACACCTTATATTAGTCATCTTGTGTATAATTATACCATTAATTCAAACATTATACACATCATCTCATACATCAATTCTTTATTATTAATTTTGCCAACATGTTGGAAGTCTTCCAACATTCCATTCAAACCATCTCTTGCCCATACCTTTGACCTACAAAATGTCTCCCATGCAAGAGGCAAAATGCAAGACACAAATTAATCAAAATTTTCTCCCCCTCCCTCTCAAGCATGTGGACGGCCACATGAAGAAAAATGAACAAATTTGTTCATTTTTCATCCAACACCTTCATCTCTCAAAGCTAATTCTCCTACTTCTCTCTAAACTTCCTACTTCTCTCTATTCTTTCTTCTTACCTTCTTCTTCAACACTTAGAAAAAATTTCAAGATTTTTCCTCCTTATAGCAAAAAAAATTCGAACACCCCCCTTCACAAGGTAAGAAATGTTGTTCTCCAATTCATCTACCTACCTCTTTTCACTTCTTGACTTAAGTTAATTTTGATTTTGGAGGTACATTTAGAAGACCATTTGAAGAATAGAGCTTGACATCATCTTGAAGAAGGACTTCAAGACTTGAAGAAGAACTAGTAGAGAATTTGGACTACAAGGTAAGAATTGGACACTAGAACCCTTCTTTCCTCTTCTTTGTATTGTTTTTTTCAATTTTTAACACCCCTTTTTCATTTTTGAGAAATAGGGGCTGGCCTTAGGTGATTTTGGAGTTGAACCAAAAATTCCAAATTTAAAGCTTCATCTAGTCTCCAATCACCTACTACACAAGGTAAAGTGTAGTCTTTCTCATTTTCTTATCTCCTTCTTTTTCTCCTTAATTTTTCTCTCATTTTTCTAACTCCACATTTTTGATATTTCTTAACTTAGGGGCTGACCTAAGAGGCCTCATCCAAAAATTGTGAAATTTATCCTTTTATTTCACAATTTCCAATTTTAAGGTGGGTGGAAAAATACTTTCCAACTATTAGGTGTTTTTATTAAAATGCATGTAGAAATTTTGATTATGAGCCTTGAGATATATAATCTATGTATTGCATGTCAATTTTATGTATCAAATCATGAAAATTCTCAAGAGTTGCTCAAAATTGCTATTTATTGAATTTTAGGTGCATGCATGTGCAATTTAATGTTTTATTTAATGAATTCTTGTATGTATTGGATATGCATGTGTATGATCTTTAAATTCATGTTTTGGATGACTTATAACCTGGACAAGTCTAGCATAATTGATTAAATTTCAATTTTGGACTTAAAAATATAAAAATGGAAAGCTAGTGGACTAAATTGCAAGAAAATGAAAGTTAAAGGACCCCTCTGCAAATTTCAAAATTTGGGACTGTACTCAGGTAATGACTTATGGATATTTTAATAAAGTTTTAAGAGTTTTTATATAAATAAAATCAACCTTTAAAAGCCCAAGGACTAGATTGTAAAATTTTGAAAGTTTAAGGGCTACATTGCAAATTTTAAAACTGTACCAGACCTTAACTTTAAATTTTGAGAATTTTATTCTTAAGGTACTGGAAATGACATATTTTAAATGTATTCCAAAAATCCAAGTGTTTAGGGCTTGGAAAGTAAAATTTCTAAAATTGAGGGACTAATGTGTAAAATACTAAACTTGAGGACCCAAAGGAAATTTCCAGGACTTATGCAGCACATGCACCTGGAAATACTAACTTAACTATAACTTAATTATATTTTGGACCCAAGGTTCAAATTTCATAACAATTGGACCCCTAAAAGCCTTAAAGGCAATTATTTCAAAATGGGACAAAAATGATATTTTCAAAAGTTAAAGGACCTACACTTATTTATTTTAAAAACTGCTTTTGTCCCAATATCCTACTAACCTTAGTGACATTTTCCAACTGGAATCACATTAAAATCCCTTCCGGTTTGTGAGGTCCGATTATTTTAAACTTAAGGTCCGAAATGACAATTTTTACAAATTTGGGGCCAATGTAAGAATTTTATAAAAACTCAACCTTAAAACAAAAACCTGAATCTCTGGACAATTTAGAGAATTTAGGAACTGACCTCATAATTTTTCAAGGTCGGGATATTTATTTATTCAATTTTTAACCTCAAAAGTTTTGGTTTTTACAAAATAGGGCTAAATTGTAATTTTTCTTTTATAAAGGACCTAACCCAAATTATTTTCTCTTTTACTAAAATATCCCTGGACCCTCTAACTTGGAGATTTAATTAAAGTATTTTATTTTCTCAAAAACCCTTGACTTATCGGACCGATTCGACCGATTAATACCCGATCGCGGGACGACTTCCTCGTCTTGCGGTTTTGAATCTATAACGGGACTTGTGTTCCACCTAATCTTTCAAGATATCGAAGATTGCTTATCCTTCCGATAATCATCTTCATTCAAATAACTCCACCAACGCCATATTGCTACTCGTGAATTTTCAAAATTTTTCCTGAATTGCTTCCCTGAATCAATCATACTCGACTGCCTGGCTGACTGTCTGTACTTGTATTTACTTTCCAGTTGAGTCAACTTGGTGTGTCGAGCTCACAAAGCCGGAATGGATACGTCGGGATGGAACCGAGCGGCTCGGCCGCAATTCCACTCTTCCGCCCCATCGCCCTAATCCCGCAATCGAGGGACGGAGTTTGTCCAAGGGAAGCGGGTCGTAGTACTTGAGGTATAATCATGATTATGACAATCCTGCCTAGCTAGCTCTCTTGTGGATTTGTCTTTGCATATAGAGCGATAAGGTGTGGCCAGTCTTAGACCATCTTGCTCGGGAGTTACAAGGAAGAACGAAGGAATCATTGTTCGATCCACACGATTCCGGAGTTATCGGACCCGTTTGGTTGGCGCTACAAATCCGTGACGCGAATCGCTACTTGTTTTGCATTGGTTGGCGCTACAAATCCGCACGCAACCATTATCTCGCCTTGCATGGGATAGGCGTTACATTTCCGCACGCAATCCTACCTGTCTTGATGAATCACATAGTGCCTGCGTGTGACCATGAATATTTTCTTGAATCGTATAAGTATATTACTTAAATATATTTATCACGACGCTTGTGGATCGTGTGTGAATTCATGCATCATACTCACGCGTTTTCATATAATTGTTTTCTCGCATTAATCGTATATCGCCACACTTGCACACGATCACCCCATCCACCGAGATTTACGCTCATCCCCACCTGTTTTCTAACCTTTAGATGAGGACTTCGTTGAAGATCTTGAACCGACCTTTGATTGAGCCCTTGTACTCCGCTTGTTGGATTTACTACTTGTTGTTATTGATGGACTCATTTCTTTTGATTCTTTGTTGGACTATTTTATTTTCTTTTCATTCCGGTTTTAATCGATGGGCATAGGACCCTTTGACTTTTAAGTTGTTATCGTTGGTTGATTTTCGAGGATGTAATTTGGATTATGGATTGTGGACTGTAAGTTTTGCTTGTTATTTTATTTCCGCTGCTATTTAGACTCTGTTCCATTGGGTTCTCGATGATATTCGTCTAGACTGTTTGGTTATTTGTATTTAAGTTGTGGATCGTCGTCGCGACCCGTTTGGGGCGTGACATACAACTAATGTCTTGACGAATAAAATTGATTATCTTTAACATTGAGTAGCCAAATTTATGTGAGTTCTGCTAAATTTTGTTGAGTGTTGAGTAGTAAAAGGTGATAGGCATTAGTTCTCACACTTTTCTATTTTCTTGATCATATACAAAATACCAAGTATTGGTATGAAGTTGTTGGCCTATTTGTCCAATAGTTAACAAACTATACACACAAAGAAAATAAAATAACTTTATTATACTTAAACCGTTTCAACAACAAAAATTATACTGACAAATATTATGATTTATTCCTTTTGGATTCTATGCACAATTGCCCTCAAAAATAAAATTATACACACTGAAAAAGTATCATTTTTTACTCGAAAAACCTTAATTCTTATTATAAAAGTGTTACTTACTATATCTTTTAAAAGATAACGATTTAGAAAATATACTTTGTCTTTTGGGCGTTGTCCTTTAGCATTTTCTTGTAGTCATGGCAAAGGACATTGTCATGACAATGATTTAGACACTAATTTTTCTTTTATGTAATTTTCAATTTATGTAGTCAATCTTTCAATTATTAATGTCATTATTTTTCGTATTATGTAATTTTTGTGAAGCCCCGATTTTTCCGAGCTATTAATTGATCCTTATTGTCGTTTATACTTTTGATCGACTATTTTACCGCGTCATTTTGACGGGTAATTTTTAATAATATATACATTTTGTATTTTATTTCATTTTATTTAATTACTTGTGATCATGATCATCATTAATTCTATTCCTCATTTATGATCACTTGATTGATCATTATTACTATTTTTGTAATTATTAGTCACCTTAGAATTTAAGAGACTATTTATTTTAGAGACTTTTACCTTATAGAATTAAGAATTTGATTTAGATTAAGTGATCATGAGACTTACAAGTGACCAAGGAAATCACTAAGTATTTTGGAGATTGATATATTTCATCTATTATCATCAAATTTGGGACAAAAAAAAATATATATGGAATTACCATAATGCCCTTGAAGTGGACGGCCATAGTGACATTTTTGGAGTAGAAATATCATCCAACTCTTGTACACCTACACCTTATATTAGTCATCTTGTGTATAATTATACCATTAATTCAAACATTATACACATTATCTTATACATCAATTTTATACCATTAATTCCCCAACATATTCCCACTCACATTTAACTATTCCATTCAAATATTCCATTCAAGCCTTCCATCTTGTGCCCATGCCTTTGACTAGCATTTTGCCTCCCATGCAAGGAGAAAGATACAAGCTTGAAATTTTTTTTCTCCCTCTCACTCCTATCACACGGCCATATGGCCTAAATGACCAAAAATTTGGTTCATTTTCACCAACAACTCTCTCTCTCTCTCTTGTTAACAATCCTCCAACTCTTTTCTACCTTTCTTCCTCTTCTTTCTTATACACTTAGAAAATTTCAAGACTTCTTTCTTTCTTCATCTAAAAAATTCGAACCAAACCTATACTACAATGCAAGAAATTTTATCTTCAATCCATTTTTGATATCACATTGTACATCTCTTCCACCTTCTTAACTTAAGTTTGAATTTGGTTTGGAGGTACATTTAGAAGAACTTGAAGATTAGAGCTTGACAACATTTTTGAAGAAGGACCTCAAGCTTGAAGAAGAAATAGTAGAGAAAATTAGACTACAAGGTAAGAATTGAGTACTAGATCCCTTCTTTCCTACTCTTTCTATTTTTTTCAAATTTTAACACCCCTTTTTCATTTTTGAGAAATAGGGGCTGACCTTAGGTGATTTTGGAGTTGAGCCAAAATCTCCAAATTTTTAAGCTTCAACTAGTCTCCAAACACCTACTACACAAGGTAAAGTGTAGTCCTTCTTATTTCCTTATTTCCTTCTTTTTCTCCTTAATTTTTCTCTCATTTTCCTAAATTCAAATTTTGATATTTTTTTGAATTAGGGACTGAACTAAGAAGCCTCATCCAAAAATTGTGAAATTATCCTTTTATTTCACAATTTCCAATTTTAAGGTGGGTGGAAAAATATTTTCCAACTTTTAGGTGTTTTGATTAAATGCATGTAGAAAATTTGATCATGAGCCTTGAGATATATATAATCTATGTATTGCATGTCAATTTTATGTATCAAGTCATGAAAATTCTCAAGAGTTGCTCAAAATTACTATTTATTGAATTTTAGGTGCATGCATGTGCAATTTAATGTTCTATTTGGTGAATTCTTGTATGTATTAGACATGCATGTGTATGATCTTTAAAATCTATGTTTTGGATGCCTTATAACCTGGAAAAGTCGAGCATAATTGATTAAATTTCAATTTTGGACTTAAAAATGTAAAAATGGAAAGTTGGTGGACTAAATTGCAAGAAAATAAAAGTTAAAGGACCCCTCTGCAAATTTCGAAATTTGGGACTGTACTCAGGTTCAAAAATGACTTTTGGACATTTTAATAAAGTTTTAAGAGTTTTAAGATAAATAAAATCAACCTTTAAAAGCCCAAGGACTAGATTGTAAAAATTTTGTAAGTTTAAGGGCTACTTTGCAATTTTTAAAACTGTACCAGACATAAATTTTAAAATTTGAAATTTTTACTCTTAAGGTACTGGGAATGACATATTTTAAAAGTATTCCAAAAATCCAAGTGATTAGGGCTTGGAAAGCAATTTTATAAAAATTGAGGGACTAATGTGTAAAATACTAAATTTGAGGACCCAAATGCAATTTCCAGGACTTATGCAGTCCATGCACCTGGAAATACTAACTTATCTATAACTTAATTATATTTTGGACCCAAGGTTCAAATTTCATAACAATTGGACCCCTAAAAGCCTTAAAGGCAATTATTTCAAAATGGGACAAAAATGATATTTTCAAAAGTTAAAGGACCTACACATATTTCTTTTAAAAACTGATTTTGTCCCAATATCCTACTAACCTTAGTGACATTTTCCAACTGGAATCACATTAAAAGCCCTTCCGGTTTGTGAGTTCCGAATTTTTAAAACTTAAGGTCCGAATTGGCAATTTTTACAAATTTGGGGCCAATGTGAGAATTTTATAAAAACTCGACCTCAAAACTTTAAAAACCTGAATCTCCGGACAATTTAGAGAATTTAGGAACTGACCTCATAATTTTTCAAGGTCGGGATATCTATTTATTCAATTTTTAACCCCAAAAGTGTTGGTTTTTACAAAACGGGGCTAAATTACAATTTTTCTTTTATAAATGACCTAACTCAAATTATTTTCTCTCTTACTAAAATAGCCCTGGACCTTCTGACTTGGAGATTTAATTAAAGTATTTTATTTTCCCAAAAACTCTTGACTTATCGGATCGATTTGACCGATTAATACCCGATCGCGGAGCGACTTCCTCGCCTTGCGATTTTGAATCTATAACGGGACTTATGTTCCACCTAATCTTTCAAGACATCGAAGATTGCTTATCCTTCCGATGATCATCTTCATCCAAATACTCCACCAACGCCATAATTGCCACTCGCGCTTTTCAAAAATTTTCCGAATCGCTTCCTCAATCAATCATACTGATTGCTGGTTGGATTTGCATACTTGTAATTACTTTCCGCCGAGTCAACTTGGTGTGTCGAGCTCACGATCGGAATAGATACGTCGGGGGATGGAACAAGGCAGCTCGGCCGCTATTCCACTCTTAGGGCCCATCGCCCTAATCCCGCAACCGAGGGACGAAGTTTGTCCAAGGATGCGGGTCGTAGTACTTGAGGTATAATCATGATTATGACAGATCCGAGCCTTGCAGCTCTCTTTGTGGATTTGTCTTTGCATATAGAGCGATAAGGTGACAGGTCTTAGACCATCTTGCTCGGGAGTTACAAGGAAGAACGAAGGAATCGCTCTCGATCCACACGATTCCGGAGTTATCGGACCCGTTTGGTTGGCGCTACAAACCGTGCACGAATCGCTACTTGTTTTGCATTGGTTGGCGCTACAAACTGTGACGCAACCATTATTCGCCTTTTGCATTGGGATTGGCGTTACACTTCCGCACGCAATCCTACCGTCTTGAATGAATCACATAGTGCCCGCCTCGACCATGAATGTTTTCTGAATCGTATAAGTATATTATTTAAATATTTTATCACGACGCTATGAATCGTGTGTGAATCCATGCATCATACTCACGCGTTTTCATATAACTGTTTTCTCACATTAACTATATATTGCGCCACACTTGCACACGATCACCCCATCCACTGAGATTTCTGTCTCATCCCCACCTACTTTCTAACCTTAGATGAGGATTTCGTTGAAGACGCTGAACCGGCTCTGGATTGAGACCTTGTACTACGCTTGTTGGATTCGTTACTTCTTCTTGTTGTTGATTGGACTCTTATCTTGTGTTGTGGTTGGACTATTGTATTCCTTTCTATTCGGGTTTGTAACTAAAGGGCGTTGGACCCTTTGACTTTAAGTTACTATATTTTGTTGATTTCCGGGTTGTAATTTGGATGATGGATTGTAGACTTTAAGTTGTACTTGTACTTGTTATTAATTCCGCTGCTATTTAGACTCTGTCTCATTGGGTTCTCGTTGATATTTGTCTGGACTGTTTGGTTATCGTATTTAATTTGTGGATCGTTCGTCGCGTCCCGTTTGGGGCGTGACAATTTTCAATATATAATCTCAATAAATAATTATTTAAATATAGTAACTAAATTTATTAAAGATAGAAATTATTTATTTGATATAATATATGAATGATGATGCATGTTGGTACTTGTGCCCACAACTAATGTAAGTTAATTATACAACCATTGTGGAAGTGTGTTACACAAAACGAGTGTTATTAGAATAAGTGATGTAGCTTGTGGACCCCCACAAATAATGGGTCCCAAATAACAACAAAATTGGAGTTGCTCTCATATTTGGATTGTAAGATAAATTCTAGTGTAAATAAATTGAAGAGTCTTTAACATACCCAAGGGCGGAGCCAGAAATGAATTGGGGATGGACCGATACATGAAAATGGGGGGGCCAGATAAGAAAATCATATAAATTATAAATAAAAAAATTGAAAAAATAATTGAAGACTTTTAAAGGTGAAATGAGACTGAAATATACACCCAGAAACTTTACCATATTAGACATCTAACGTTTATTAATAACAAGAATAAATGATAAAGAATCTTATCCGGATTTTTAAATCTTTATATCTCAATTATAATATTTTTTTGTTGGGATCCCCTTATACTCACTCACTCAGATTTTCCATCAATAGAAAAACCTAACTCTAATACATAATCAAATCATCATTAGACCGAATTTTGTTGAGTGTTGAGTAGTAAAAGGTGATGGCTATTATTCTCACACTTTTCTATTTTCTTCATCATATACAAAATGCCAAGTATTGGTATGAAGTTGTTGGCCTATTTGTCCAATAGTTAACAAACTATATACATAAAGAAAATTAAATAACTTTATTGTACTTACACCATTTCAACAACAAAAATTATACTGACAAATATTATGATTTACTCCCCTTGGATTCTACACATAATTGCCCTAAAAAATAAAATTATACACACTGAAAAAGTATCATTTTTTACTCGAAAAGCCTTAATTCTTATTATAATTGTATTACTTACTATATCTTTTAAAAGATAACGATTTAGAAAAAATCCATTGTCTTTTGGACGTTGTCTTTTAGCATTTTCTTGTAGTCATGGCAAAGGACGTTGTCATGACAACGATTTAGACACTAATTTTTCATTTATGTAATTTTCAATTTATGTAGTCAATCTTTCAATTATTGATGTCATTATTTTTTGTATTATGTAATTTCAATATATGATTTCAATAAATAATTATTTAAATATAGTAACGAAATTTATTTAAAGATAGAAATTATTTCTTTGATATAGTATATGAATAATGATGCATGTTGGTACTTGTGCCCACAAATAATGTAAGTTAATTATACAACAATTGTGGAAGTGTGTTACAAAAAAAGAGTGTTATTAGAATAAGTGATGTAGCATGTGGACCCCCACACATAATGAGTCCCAATAACAACACAATTGAAGTTGCTCTTATATATGGATTGTAAGATAAATTCTAGTGTAAATAAATTGAAGAGTCTTTAACATACCCAAGGGCGGAGCCAAGAATGAATTTGGGGTGGACCGATACATGAAAATGGGATGGACCAATACATTAAAACGTATTATGTTAGATATTTAACGTTTATTAATAACAAGAATAAATGATAAAGAATCTTATCCGGATTTTTGAATCGGTATATATCGATATTAATATTTTTTTGTTGCACTCATACTCACTCTGATTTTCCATCAATAGAAAAACCTAACTCTAATACATAATCAAATCATCAAAAGCCAGAATCAATCAGATCAATGGATCTTATTGACACATCTATTCATCCAATGAAGGACAGAACAGAAATGGGTTAACCCAAGAGCGATGTAAAAAGAATCCTAAAGAGCTTTAGCGAGAGGGATTTACATTACAAGGTCATTTTGGAGGCAGAACACAGAGAGGGAGACTGGTCCAACGCACCACCATCTTAGTTCAAGATTTTTTTAAGATATATTTTCCAAGCTCGTGGAATTCATTGTCATTGTCTGGAACTATTATTCCTATTTTTTTTTACTATGTTGAATATGTTTTTAGATTGTCTATAAACTTACAAACAATTATGTCAATCTAAATTTTCTTAGATTCTAGGGCTTGATGTAAACTGCAAGACTCGTTGTTATATGATTTGGTTTGTTTGCATTTGCTTATGACTATTTATCTTTTTATGGTTTCTTGCGCTTAATCCTTTTGAATTATTTGGTCAATAATTTGCATCTTCAATATGTTGTTTCATACTCCGAGAGATGAACTCAAATATCTAGGAATTCATAACATGAATAATTGTGAAGTCAAGGGGCTTATAATGTTTGTGGGAGTAAAATTGAATCCATAGAACCATTTGAAATTTGCATAAATAGTTAAGTAGAGATGCTAGAAATATATGATT
The DNA here is from genome assembly GCA_016081115.2 of Rehmannia glutinosa. Classification (NCBI taxonomy): domain Eukaryota; kingdom Viridiplantae; phylum Streptophyta; class Magnoliopsida; order Lamiales; family Orobanchaceae; genus Rehmannia; species Rehmannia glutinosa. The sequence goes on from CM071928.1 coordinate 52,698,137, forward strand.
AAATCCATGGATTGTTGGTTTCGAGAGAATGAGCAATCTAATATCGGGGTTCAGGCCATAGACGATATATCATTAGTATTTGCGAACACAAATTGAATAGTAATTGGTATTGCATGTTGAAATCATAGTCCTATGGTCATTTTTAATTTATCGATTTCTTTCAAGTTTGCTTTGTGATAGATTAGATTAATTTTGATATTATTAGTTTTATGCGTTTAGAGTTTTGGTGAATTCAAACTCATTATTTCGATTGTTTCAATAAAATTAAGGCTACTAAATTTTCTGTAATTTATGTTAAACCAATCCCTGGAGAATGCAATATTGCTTGCCACTATCTATTATCTATATCGTACACTTGTGGTGTAGCATAATAAATTTGAGCGAACAATGATCTTTCACCATTTTCCTTGGCTAAAAATGGTTCCAGATACGATCTTAAAGTTTAATTCAATAGCATATTTAAGATTTGGAGAGACTACCAATTTTTTATCTAATAAATGCGCATGTAGGTTCATTTATATATCTCCATAATATAAAACTAAAACCATCTTTGTAATAAAATATTGTAATCACCACCGATATTAAAATATTTCAACAATTATTGATTTAACATTCTAATTGAGATTTTATTATATTGATAAATTAAATAAAGGTCATATTTGGTGCAACCCAACCAACACAATAATTTCTAACAACTGAATAAGATGTGTAACTAACGAAGAAATAAAAGAACAAATAAAACTAACTAGAATTCTCAATTCGCATAAATCCAAATCTTTGATTATCCTTTGCTTGGAAAAGAGGTTTAGCAATCCATTAAATTCATAGTCATCTGGAAACTAAAGTATAAAACTATGGGAAATAGATAAGAAGGAGTCTAACAATTAGATTTAATCCTCAAAGTAATATTTTCTACTTGAGGGATAACATTCTCTCTCCGAAAAGACTTAAAAACAATCATAATATACTTAGGACTCTTAAAGTTACACTAAAATAATTAACATCTTGTTTTCAAATAGATTGGGCACCTCTTCAAGTAATTCTTGCCTCTTCCTCGAGTGTGCCCATGCCTTATACCGAGACATCATGTGAAACCCGCAGTTTAATAAAAAACGTCCACGTCTAATTTCAAAACGTCTTCTGATTCCCCCAACTTCACAAATAACTTGCATTGTCTTACAAAGTAAAAGAACTTAATCAATATCCAGAAGTTAAGCATAATTAAATATAAAAGGCATGGAAAAATATGACAATATATAGTTCTTCCATTTTGTATTTCATTTCGACCTATTTGTGGGTATTCCATAATACTTAATTATAGAAATTAGCATTTCTAAAATCAATTATTTCAACTATTTGAGTAAATAAATTCAATCATTTCATAGAAATTTTATGATATTAAATAGTTCACTAATTCTTCTATTAATAAAACAATGTATTTTTTCAACTAGCTAGGCCCATAGTAATTTGGTGAAGTATGTATTGTGATATTTCTACTTAGCAAATGAAAGTAAAATAGGTAACTTTTTCACTATACATGCATTTTCCCATGTAGACACTTGTTCTAGTGACAAAAATTAATACTTTGCCCACTTTTCCCACTTTGCCCCTATCTTTCACCACTAGTAAAAAGACACCACCCTCATGTGCTCTTGTGGATTCATTTATCTAAGGCTTCACTTGTCTATATATTGGAGCCAATTGCTTATACACTTCACAATTCATTGTAAATAAAACAACAGGAATAGAGAAAATTGAGTGACATTTGTGTCTAAAAGAGGAAGAAAAGAAATTCACAGATTAGAATCAAAAATAAAGCTTGAAAATGGAAAGTGAAGGAAGCTCAAATCGAAGGCATGAATACCCCACAAGAACACCCAGAACTGGTAAAAACTACGCTAAATTTTTCTACCATTTTTAGTATTATTGACAAATCTATGTGAACAATGTGCTTTGGATTTTTTTTTATATAGCGTGCATGAAAAGCTTGTAATTATTTAGATTTTGATATTTGGTATTATTTTTCTATTAGCCAACTAGGAATGATTTTAAATTCTTAGATCTTTTGATTATTCACAGATTTGGCCATCATAAATTAAATAGAAAAGGGTTCTTTATCGGCTTCCAACTTCCATATATTATTCTGTTGTGGTTCTTTTTTGTTTGACAAGTAACGTCTTTTGAATTACTGCTTCTGTAGATTATTTTATTTCAATTTTTTTTTTCTTGGTGTTCTACGGACAAGACACGCGTAAATATATTTTATCTCAATTTTACGTGTGTGCGTGAATTAATGATTTATCTTGACATTTTTAATCAACAGTTATTCTTTTCTTCTTTAGTTTCTCTAACCTATTTTATATATCAAAAAGTTTTCTAACACAAATCCACTGGATTATGTTCATTTGAAGAAATCAACTACATTAATAAGTCTCTAATCAAATCAATTATTTTCATTAAATGTAATTTTATAATTTATTAAAAAATCAAGTGTTCCTCCATATATGTTTTGTGAAAGCTCAAACATCATAAGTTCTTTTCATTTGTATTATTGAAATTTATTGAAAGGAATATTACCTAAACAAGTAATACTTCCATGCTGCCATATCTTAAAGTGCTCAGTCCCAGAAGTGTGCAAAAGAAATAAACCAATGGGAAGCACTGCACCTTGTGTCAGACTCTGAAAAGCTGAATGTTCATTTAATACGAGGAAATGTCAATATCAAGGACTGCAACAAGACAAGCCAACGAACACAAGTGACTTTTGAAAATCAGCCTATCTCTGCAACGGGCAGATTTTTGAAAGTTCACTATAAAAGGCTGAGGAATCACTTTGAGAGAAGGTCACCTGAACCACGAACATTCAAGCTGTAACCTGCAAAAATATTCTCAAGTTGTTCAAGCAAGATCTCAAGCCTAAATTTCGAAGGAAATCGATCCAACACCAAGCTGTGAAGGAAAGACAACCTCAAACTGTTGAAGAGAAAACTTTTGAAGAATCAAAAGGAGTCTACATTCCAAGGAGGATTGTAGAAAGGTTCAAGGTCGAACCAGTCTTAAGTTATTGGAGGGCTTCGTGATCAAATCCAAGAAGCTTGAGCAAGTGAGCTTAAGTAGCAAGGCAATTTTGCCTGTGAAGAAGTTCGAGTCGGACGAGAAGCCGTTGTGTGACCAAGGCATCTCGCATCGAGTCCCAAAGGATAAAGTAAGTCTGTGTGATCAAGACTTGTATCCGGGACCGATAACCACTGTACTCGATCAATACTTAGTGGATTCCTCCGGGGAGTTGGAGAAGAGAGGATTAGAAGAATTACCCCATCTTCGAACCTCTATAAAAATTATTGTGTCATTTACATTTCAACATTTACTTTTTCGCATATCATTTTATATCTCTTGATAATTTGCTATCCAATTGATAATTAACAAAGTGCTAAAACCAAGTGTTAAAACAAACTTAAACCAAATTCAAGGGTATTAAGTCTTCCGCTGAAAATCATATCACAGCCAAGTTAAGGCTTATACTAAACAAGCTGAGTTATACTATCAACAGCTCAATCGAAGTCGGTTGAGTGGCTAACTCTGCTAGTTAACTGACTTAGCGTCCATCAAGGACTTTGTGTATTTAACTCGTAATATTTTAAAAGGACTAAAATCGAAAAGTTGGTAAGGTTTATTCAACCCCCCTTCTAACCTTACTCACACCCTTGGGACCTACAAGTGGTATCGAGCGGTTGGTTTATTGAGCCTTCCGCATCAGTTCTTGAACTAGATCTCTAATCTTTCAAAGTAGTCTTTAACACTTGTTCTTTCAAAAGCCATTTTTTTGAGCAAAGTTATTATCATGGAAGCAAATTTGACACGCATTCCTATGTTCACCATTGAAGAATTTGATGATTGGACAATACGTATGTGCTCATCTATCGCCTTTACATGATGAGATGTGGATAGTGATAGAGGATGGCCCACCGCAAATAATGAAGGTGAACACATCGCAAGGAGGAGAGCGTTTGAAGGAGAGGAGGTCGCTCCTCCTAGACCACTATGGTTGAAAAAACTAAGAGTCGAATGGATAAATGATGACAGAGAAAAAGATACAACCTTGACAATGTGGCAGGGGATATACTTTACAAGACTTTGGACAAAACCATGTTCGACTAACTCAAATCTTGCAAGACAGCCAAAGAAATCTGGGATAAATTAACCTTAATTTGTGAAGGATCTGAGCAAATTAAGGAAAACAAATTATCTCGTTGTTGTTCAAAAATTTGAAAACTTCAAAATGCTTGCAAGTGAAACGATGGACTGCCTTTGGATGCTAGATTCACTTTGAAATTACAAATGAGCTCTCAAAGACTTGGGAAAGAATACACACGAGAAGGAGATGTGTATGAAGATACTAAGGAGCCTCCCAGCTGAGTGGGAAATGAAGACCATGGCTCTAAGGCACTCGATGGACCTATCAAAAACATCCAATCATGAACTATTCTCAGACCTCAAAGCTTATGAGTTTGAGCTGAGAAGAAAGGATCAAGAGGAGATAGTTGTACCCAAAACAGCTGCACTCATAGTCAAGGAAGGGAAGAGAGTTGAAACCAAAGAAATCATTGACCAGGAGGAAATTGCCTTGATGGTTAAAAGATTCAACAAGTTCTTCAACAAAAACTACAAAAGAAACAAAGGTGAATCCTCCAGAAGGCATCCAGCTCCCTCCATGTCAAGGGAAGATAGGCCACCAAAGAGAGCTGAGTATCAAAAGGTCGAATGTCAAAGAGATGACAACCCAAGAAATGAGAGAGCTGATCAAAAAACTGAAAATCGTGTTGAAATTTGGACAACCAGGACACTTTGCCATTATTGTTCATATCCCGTAGTCAATAAATACAAGAATGAAGAAGAAAGAAGAGTCTTCAGAGAAACAAGGCAAGAAAAGAAAAAGAGCAATGTTGGTCTGCCGAGACCGACGATGACTAAGTCAAAAAAGAAGAGACTCGAGAGAGTAGTGAAGCCGACTACTCAAGTGACTCGAAGAAGAAGCCTTAATCTGTCTAATGGCTAAAGAACAAGACCAACCTGATCAAGAAGATGAGGTACACTCCAACTCATCTCATTCAGATTCTAGTGATAGTGATTGTGACACACACACTTCATCACCCACTGATCTTTATGATTCATTAGGCAAAATGATGAAAGACTTTGAGCACATTAAATCCTCACACACACTATTAAATGAGGAAAACAGCCAGCTCAAAAGCCAAAACTCACAGCTGACTAAGGAGCTAAGTACTCTAAGTCACGTAGCTGATGAGAACAAAGAGTCAAGGCTGAAAATGCTAAACTAATAGCAGAGATAGCTGCTATAGAAAAGAGAGAAAATTATCTCAAAAATTTGATTGCTTCATTCACAAAGGCATCTAAATCACTGGATGACCTTATCATGAGCCAAAAAGAATGTGGAGACAAGACAAGCATAGGATTCAATTCCTTTGTGCATAGTCAAACTCCAAGAGTGATCTTGGAAAAAGGATCTTCAAGTAATGAAGCATCTCAAAAATCCAAGACACCAAATGTTGCACACACATTCATTCCAAAGCACAATCACAAACAAACTGGCCTTGGATATAAAGGAAAAGGAAAACAACCAGTTGAGTATGCTGAGAGGACAGCTGAGAAGAAATCCAGCAGAGTTCCTCAACAAACTCCAAACAAGAAGTACTCTGTGAAAAGAAATAGAGCTATTAGAATCCCCAGAAGTTCTATCAAAGGAACACAAATGATGGGAATGGTAGAAACTACCCAAGTCAAGCTGATTGGAATAATGTGAAATATCAGCCAAGACCTATGGGATACATGCCAAAGTGGAAAAGACCTAGAACTCAGCAAAGGTCATTCCAAAGGCAACAGAGCTATCATCAGCACACATATGCACCCAAGCACTACACTCAAAAATATCACAACTACCTAAAGAAGGCAATTGCTAAAACACACACACAGGCATACAGACAAAAGAGACAACTGTATGAACCTAAAGCCCCCAATCAATTTGCCAAAGTGAATTATGATTATGGCACGATAGACGGAAACCTCTTAGAGTCAAATCATTTGGCTATAGGTTAGTTGGATCATCTTACAACACTAACCCCTCAGGACCCAGGCAAGTATGGGTACCTAAAAACTGATTTCCTATATTGCAGGTTCAAGGAACAGCTGAGTGCCAAAGAACCTGGTACATGGATAGTGGCTGTTCCAGACACATAACAGGAAACAAGAAAAATCTATCAAAATTCAAGGAGATTAAAGGCACAAAAGTCATATTTGGAGGAAATGAAGCTCCAGGGAAAATAAGAGGCACTGGATCCATCAAGAAAAATGGATTAGAAATCACAGATGTTGCATATGTTGAAGGCTTCAATTTCAACTTGTTAAGCATCAGTCAACTCTGTGATATGGGCTATAATGTTGGATTCAATATGGGAGTATGCCAAATCAAAGACACTGAATCAAATGAAGTAGTGTTGCAAGGATCCAGACAAAAGAACATGTATGTGGTAGATTGGTCGACTGCCACTCCAAGCACTTGTCTGCTAGCAAAGAGTTCAGCCGAATCAAGTTGGCTGTGGCACAAGAAGCTGAGTCATCCGAATTTTAAGACAATTAACAAGCTTGCAAGGAGTAATCTTGTAGAAGGATTGCCGACTCCAAAGTGTACAAGAAGGAAAGTGTTTGTGATGCATGCCAGATGGGAAAACAAATCAAATCATCATTCAAAGAGAAGTCAAGTCCATCTTCAACAAGGATATTGCATCTATTGCATATGGATCTATTTGGCCCAGTTGAGCCAGCCATCATAAGTGGAAAGAAATACACTCTAGTAGTGGTGGATTATTATTCAAGATATCTTCATGTGTAAAAAGAAGAAAACTCTGCAGAAGTTACCTCAACTGATGAAAAGAGTTCAAAATGAGAAGAGTCAAACCATTATAAAGATAAGATCGATAGAGGAACCGAGTTTGTCAATGGAAATATAACTCAAGTATTGTGTTGAAAATGGTATTGCTCATGAATTATCTGCAGCAAGGACTCCACAGCAGAATGGAGTAGCAGAACGAAGAAACAGAACTCTCAAGGAAGCTGCAAGAACCATGTTAGCTGAAGCTGGATTACCAAAAAGATTTTGGGCTGAAGCCACCAATACTGCATGCTATACTCAAAATAGATGCATGATAAATAGACAGCTGACAAAGACTCCCTATGAGATTTGGACAGGGAGAAAGCCAAATGTTGCATACTTTAAAATATTTAGATGTAAATGTTTCATCCACAACAATGGGAAGGATAATCTAAGGGCCCATTTGGATGGAGGGATTTGAAATTCCAAGGGATTTCAAATGAATGGATTTCAAAGTCATTGGATTTGAAATCCACCTCTTGTTTGGATGATGTGAATTTGTGTAAGAATTTCAAATCCATCGCAAGTTTTGATAAAAAAAAATTTAGAAGCTCTATTTATTTTCTTAATTAATATTTAATAAATAAAAATAAAAGATATAATCTTATTATTTTGTAAATAATTATAATGTGTGTAAATATGTGTGTGTGTGTAAATGTGTGTGTGTAAATGTGTGCAGTGTGTATATATATGTGCAGCGTGTGTGTAAATGTGTGTGCAGTGTGTGTGTGTAAATGTGTACAGTGTGTGTAGTGTGTGTAAAAGTGTGCAGTGTGTGTAAATATGTGTGTAGTGTGTGTAAATGTATGTGTAGTGTGTGTAAATGTATGTGTAGTGTGTGTAAATGTATGTGTATTGTGTGTAAATATTTATAAATGTGTGCAATGTGTGTGAATATGCAAGTGAGCATAAAGAAAAAAAAAGAATGGATTTCAAATGACTAGGTTTTGGGAGGGATTTGAAATCCTTTGAAAATGAACTAAAGCTTAAAGAGAGATTTGAAATCCATTGATTTAGATTTACATGCCAAACATGGGTGTGGATTTAGCTAAAGATTTCAAATCCCTCCTCCCAAATCCCTCCCAAATCCCCCCATCCAAATGCACCCTAAAGGATTTTGATGCTAAAGCTGATGAAGGTATCTTCTTGGGATACTCAGCTGAAAGCAAAGCATATAGAGTGCTGAACAAAAGGACTATGGTCACAGAAGAGTCTATCCATGTGTTGTTTGATGAACCTAATGTAAATGGAGAAGACATTGAAGAATTATCTGATAAGCTGAATCAGCCAACAATGCAGAAGAGTCCTTATGTTGAAGCTGAAGTTGGAGTAATTAATCAAGGTGAAGATGAGATAGCTGAATCTCAAAGACAGCTGGAGAATCTGCAGCTAAGTGATGATGAGAGAGCTGCTCAAGATAACACAGCTGCAAGACGAATGAACCCAGCTTACTTATTCCAACCTGATGTGAGATGGCTGAGAGACCATCCACCAGAGCTAGTTATTGGAGATGTAAGAGATGGTGTAATAACCAGATCCAGAGCTCAACAAGAAACAATGTTCACTTGTTTTATTTCCCAAATAGAACCTAAAGATGTCTCCCAAGCATTGGATGATGCACATTGGATTCAAGCCATGCAGGAAGAGCTGAATCAGTTTGAAAGGAACAAAGTATGGGAACTGGTGCAAAGACCAACCCATCAAAATGTAATTGGCACAAAGTGGGTTTTCAGAAACAAAATGAATGAGGAAGGTTCTGTGGTAAGAAACAAAGCAAGATTGGTAGCCAAAGGGTATTGCCAAGAAAAAGGGATAGATTTTGATGAAACATTTGCTCCTGTTGCAAGATTAGAAGCAATAAGGATGTTTCTTGCTTATGCTGCACACAAGAACTTCACTGTATATCAAATGGATGTAAAAAGTGCATTTCTAAATGGATTGTTGGAAGAAGAAGTCTATGTTGAGCAACCTCCAGGATTTGAGCAGAGACTCTTGGAGATAAGGTGTACAAGCTCAAGAAAGCTCTATATGGATTGAAGCAAGCACCTAGAGCATGGTATGATACATTATCTCAATTTCTAACAGATAATGGATTCACCAAAGGCAAAGTACACATAACACTTTTCAGAATTTAAGATGAAGAGAGTATACTACTTGTTCAAATATATGTGGATGACATTATTTTTGGATCCACAAACAAAGAGATGTGTGATAAGTTCTCAAACCTCATGCAAGGCAAATTTGAAATGAGCATGATGGGAGAGCTTACATTCTTTTTAGGACTTCAAGTAAAACAGCTGAAGGATGGAACCTTCATAAGTCAAACAAAGTATACCAGAGATTTAATGAAGAAATTTGGTATGGAAGAAAAATCTTCTGTGAAAATACCAATGAATGCATCAGTCAAAATGGACATGGATGCAGATGGTAAACCTGTGGATCAAACCAGATACAGAGAACTTATTGGATCACTGCTCTATCTCACAGCAAGTAGGCCAGACATCACCTTTGTTGTAGGTGTATGTGCAAGATTTCAATCTGCACCAAAAGAAAGCCATATGACTGCAGCTAGGAGAATCCTAAGATATTTGAAGGGATGCCAGGAAGTTGGCTTATGGTATCCAAAGGACGGAGGATTCAAGCTTATTGGTTACTCCTCGACTGACTATCTTTGGATGTAGAGTTGACAGGGAGAGTACTTCGTACATGTCAAATGCTTGAAACAGATTGGTTTCCTGGTTTAGCAAGAAGCAAAACTCAATAGCCACATCCACAGCTGAAGCTGAGTACATAGTTGTGGGCAGCTGTTGTGCCCAAGTCTTATGGATGAGACAACAGCTGAGAGATTATGATGTTGAAGTAAAAGAGATTCCAATTATGTGTGATAACACAAGTACTATTGCAATCACTCAAAATCATGTGTTGCACTCAAGAACAAAGCACATTGATGTCAGATATCATTTCATAAGAGATCATGTTGAAAAGAAAGACATCACCTTGAATACATCTCAACGATAAACAAATGATTGGCGACATATTCACAAAGCCATTATGTGAGTTAAGATTTGAAGAGCTTAAGCATGAGCTAGGGTTAATTGAGCTGAGTTGACACTCAGAAGACTCAAGGAAAAGAGATAGAACGTGAAAAAATGAAAATAGAGCGGAGCTCTTGAATCAGCTAAGTGAGTCAGCCACATCGAAAAGTCAGTTGTATCGAGTTAGCTGACAGCTGAGTCCCTATGTGAATAGAGAGAAGAAGAGTTGAATCAGCTAAGGAGTAAGCTGAGTCATTTATGAGCTAAGTGACAAAAACGCAGTCGTTTTTAATAAGCGGGAATGTTTTCAGGATGACGTCAGTGTAATAATGACAGGTACAACCAAAAGCTACACGACAAAGCATATGATTGGATATAAATGCTGCCGCATTAAATGCGAGAAATTAAATGCTAATCGGCGTGCTAAATCTGAGCCGTTGATCTCGATCAAATTTCAAAAACCGTATGCACGTCCTTTCATAACCCAGACATATACCATTTTGTCTGCTTTCTCTCTCACATTACTCAAACTGTTCATCTCTCCAAAAGCAAAGAAAGCTTTTTTCTCTCAAAACCCTACAAATCTTCAAAGCAAGTTTCTCAAGTTCGTTCGGTAAAAATCACTGAGATGGCATCAAACTACGATTTCACCAAGCTAGGGAAGTAAATCTACACTGGTTCTACCATGGATTTGGAAGGAATGGTCAAACAGGGTTCCGATGAAACCCTTGTGAAGAAGATAGCCGACAAAATCGAGAAGTCTGGACTGAAACCCTTTCTAACAATGGAGTTTCAGATGACCTACGTTGAAGAGGTCGCGCAGTTCTACGTGAACGTTGAAGTTCATGACGAGGGAATCAAGTCCTCTGTTCATGGAAAGGAGTTTACAATCACTGCTGAAGATCTAGCGGAGCATTGTTTGCTGCCGTCGGAAGGTATACCGGAAATATTCGAAGCTGATGTAAACCTGGCTGTTGCATGGAAGGAAGTGGCCAAACCTGAATGTGCTGCGAAGGTGGTCTACACAGCAGACAAGAAGCTCCTGAACGAAGATTATCATAAGCTACTGGATATTGTTGCCAAATGTGTAGACATAAAGTTTGGAAGCTTCAATCAGCTGTCCAAAACCATGCTGATCGTCATGGCTGCGATCATGGAGGAGAAGAAGGTAAACTGGGCTGAGTTTGTATACAAATGTACTCGAATCGTTGGAAACAAGTCCTTCAAGGACGATGGATCATTTAGAGGATCCCTGGGGTATGGCCTTGTTATTGGCCGGTTGATGGAAGTGAAAGGTGTTCCACTCCATAATGGAAAGGCATTCCATGTCAACAAGAAGATGTTCCGATCAAATCTTTCAGGAGCTCAGAAGAGAGCTTATGCCAAGAGGGCGGACACTAATGAGGGGAATCGGTGACCGAGGAAACAATCTGTGCCTGCCTCCTCCGAAGAAGAAAGCCCCCGCACTCCGCAAAGAAGGCCGATGCCCCAAAGAAGAAAGAAGAAAACCGCACCTGCCCCTGCAGCCGAGTCACCTACCCCTACAGCCGTGTCTCCTGCCCCTGCAACCGCGGTGGAGAAGGAATCCTTAGTACCTTCTCCAGGAATGAAGAAGAAGAGGATTGCCAAGGCGAGAAAGGCAGCTGCCTCTAAGGCAACCTCACAGGACTTTACCGTCGAGGAACCGGAGGAAGTATAACAAGACATTCCTCTGGTGAAAACGAAGAGAAGGAGAAGAATCATCAAACGTTCAGAGCTTGAGAAAATAGCTGAGTCTGCCACTCAGCTGGAACAGATCGCTGAGACAGCTGGAGAAGTAGAGTCTCCAGAAATCATTGAAGAAACCGCCAAGTCTGCGAGGCCGATCGCAGAGGCACATCAAGACCCCGGTGTGGACGGACAAGCGAGAAACAAGAAGCGTGAGACAAGAATCCCCATCGATGTGACTATGTCTCCACCGCCCCGATCTTTCTTTGAAGGAGTTGAGCAGCAGAGTATGTTGCCTTCCATTCCTGAAAAAGAAGGACAACAAGAAGATGATGACGATGATGTGATTATGCTATCTCCACCATATCCAGACATCCAAAATCGTCTGCGAGAATGGAGGAAATGGAAGCTAAGTCGCTCGAGGGAACAGTTCGAGAGACCTAAATTCATTGAAGAAGAGGAAGAACTGATGAACTTCCTCGGGTTTACCTGATGGTCAGTCGATGAAGAAAACTGCCTAGATATCTTGCTGATCTTCAAAGAAAGGAGAAGGAAAGGTTGGCAGAAGAAGCTGAAGCTCGTGAGAAAGCCAGCATTTGTCCTCTCACTGGAACCACTGATCATACTCATCCTCATCTTGACGTACTCTCAGAAAGTGATGAGGACTTGGACCCAGCTGCTGATACAAAAAAATTGGAAATGCAGCAAGCCATGCGAGAATTCAGGATGATGCATGAGCAACAGCTGATGGAAGGACCAGGAGAGTCTTCCAAATCCCAGCTGGAGATTGACCATTTGGGAGTGGTGCAGCAGATCGCCACTGTCATTGTTGCAACCACTTCCCCAGCTCACTTAGAGGATGGATCAAGGTGAATTGGCGATGAAACTGGGAACTTGGGGACCCAAGTCGAGCCAACCCCTATTGAAGGTGTTTTACCACCTGCCCGAATGGCTGAACACTCACAGGAAATAGCCGGGAGTTCGGAGAAGAGTGACCCCAACCCAAGTCACTCAGCTGGTGTGCCAGCTGAGGGGGAAACTCCCTCCACTGCAGCTAGGTCGGAGGTTGTTGCAGATGACTCCACCATGAATCTAGGAGGCGAAGTGGAGAAGGAACAAGAAAAGGAAACATAACAGGTTGTCACTGATGAAGCTCGGACAGTTGAGACTGTCTCAGCTGAAGTGCCAATTGCTCTGCAGGCTGAGGACGCTGCTGATGCAGTCGATGCATAGGATGGATCTGCCCTGGGAGTTAACACTCCGGGCAATGAAAGTGCAATCCACGGAGTTGAGACTCCTGTGGATGCCCCCTTAGAAGACCCTAAGACAGCTGAGTCTGTCGAAGGGATTGACCAAGGCCTTGCTGCAGTTGAGACTGCAGGAGGTAATGAAGGCCTACGGGAGGTTGAGACTTCCCGAGGTAAAGAGGCAGAAACACAGAACATCCCTCCTGTCCACATTGATGATTCTGAGAAGGAGATAAGTGCCCTTCATGATTCCCAGGACAACCCTGACATAACTTTTTTGGGATCTGAAGGTGAAGATGAAGCTGAGTCAACCCCTGTTGAAAATCCAAAAGACTCGGTGAGGATGTTCTACCAAGCACGAGTAAGTCAAATCTCAAGGCTACTTGTCAAACATTCACTTTTGATGATGAGCCACCTCTTCAAGTCTCATCATCATCCGATGACGCCACTGATACGGCCGAGGACCAGACAACTCAAAAGGAAAACTATTTGAGACCGACGGTTGTTGGAGACAGTGAGGCTCACCAGCTGGGTCCATACCACAACAGACTCCAGCTGAATCACAGTCAACTGCGTAGGCTCCCAACGCTGCAGCAAAATCAACTCAATCGGGCACATCACGGCCACGAGTCACCGTTGAACATATTCCCTATGTCCGTGATGATGCGTTTGAAGCAACATTCCCCTTTTCACTAGAGCTGCCTCATCTGGATGAAGAATCAGCTAGTGATCAGAGACGCTTCCACAAACCTGATCCAGTCATTCCCACAGATACCATCGTCCCAGCGAATTTTGATTTTGATGCTGCTTGGCCACCAGCTGAGACAGAGGTGACAGCTGAGGTTCGAGAAGTTTTCAAGGCAATCTTTGTAGAGATTGAGAAGATGGAAAGGCACCAGGCCTCATTGGATATGCGGCTGGATAACAGAGATGCAAATCTTACAGCCGATCTGCGTGGAATAGTGGTCAGAATCAGGGAATGGTGGCAACAGCAGCAAACAATACGTGTGGAACAGGTTCGATATTTCAAAGCATTGTACAATAAAATGCTGATCTGGAGCACTGATAATGCTGACTTGAAGAGGAGGATGCAAGAAAATATTGATAGGATGCATGCCTCTCATACCACTGAAATGAAACTGCTGCGAGAATTTCATCGAAAATAACTTCTGCGCGTAGAGGAGAATATGAATGAAAATTCAGCCTTCTCATGGCTGAAATGAAGCTGGTGATAGCCGAATCAAAAGTCACTCGCTCAGAATTTCGAACAGCATACTCCGCAGCAGAATCCAAGCAGAACTCAACTATCAATCGCCTAGACTTTATGCTCGCAGGAATGTTCCCAGGGGTTCCTCTCTCCTTTGATGATGCCAAAAAGGGGGAAGAGGAATCCCAAAAGATGCTTAAGGGGACAGTTGGTGAGAAGGAAAAGGAAACAGCTGTCGCAGAAGGGAAAGATACAGTTGTTAAGAAGAAGAAGGAGAAGGGAAAAGCAGTTGAGGGGGAAGGTTCGATGGACATGACTTTAACGGTTGCTAGAACCCCTCAACAAGGACTTGTCACAGCTGACATCATAAGCAAACTTCCAGTGACTTTGCCGCTCCAATACTCTGCTGTGCCCAAGTCTGAGAAGAGGAAAATCGTAGAAGCAGATATGAAGGAGGTCGAAAGAAAAATGGATGCCCGTGCGATGGATATATTGAAACAATACGGAGGCATTCCGGCAGGAAGAGACACAGATGCCATTCCAGACGATGGAGACGAGCCACGATCAATGGAGGAGTTTAAAATGCTCGAATCCGAGGGATACTTAAAAAATATGTCCATAGCCCAAGCCTGGGACTTGTATTGGGAGAAGGGTCTGAAGCTGTGCGAAGAAGCTGACAGACAGCAGACTACTAGCAGTCACTCTGCTGGAAAGAAAAAGACTCCAGTACAATATACGCCCAGAGGAAGAGGAAGGAGTTGTGGAGGCAGTGGTTTTCAACCTAGACCTCTACCCAAGAACATTGAGTATATAGATCCGGGCAAAAAGGGAAGGATCTACTGGGCTGGATATGACGAAGTAGCCAACCAGGATGTGGCTAGGAAGAATGCTGACTATGTCCAGAGAACGAAGAAGAAAATAAGAGACAAGATGAGCTGTGGGAAGAGAGTCAAAGAAGGCAAGAAAGAAAGAGAAAAGACGAAGCTGCTAGAAGAGCCTACGAGAAAAAGAAAGCAGCTGAAGAAGAAAAGAAGAGAAAGAGACCAGAAGACAACAGAGCTGAAGAGGAAAGAAGGAGACAGCAAACGCGATGAAGTATTGTTGTCCACCCCTTCATGTATTTTACTATTGTAAATGCATATGTATGTAAGTCTTCTGTACATTGAATAAAAATCTCAAATTTCTATATTTTTGCGTAGATATAGAATGATATGTTTGCTCTGATACACTTTATAAATAGCTGTGTAAAGAACAAGAATGTTATGATCAATAAAAAGATCAATTCTACGAATACATTCTCTGTTTCTACATTGTCTGTATGTATCTTTGCTATTTACATTTTGTATGTATGTTTTAAGTTTTGGCATCATCAAAAAGGGGGAAATTGTTGGGAAAATTTATTGTTTAGATTTTGATGAATGCCATGTAAAACTTAGACTAGAAAGTTGGCACCCCATTTTCCTTGTAATTTGCATTGTAATAGATAGGGTTGTACGAGCTGAGTCAAGTCAGCTATGCCTGGATATGCAAGAAGTCAACTGAAGACTAAAATGGAGACTCCGATGTAAAGCAACTGAATATGGCAAGAAGGAGAAGTTAAGAACTCGACTGAAGGAGTATCAGCTGGATACAGCTGTGAGGTTAGTCAAGTCAACTCAAGATAACCAAGTCTCAAGTTGAAGTGACAGATGAGTCTCTCAATCAATGGAGCAAACTCAAGTCACCTGGGGAAAAGGCAGTCAAGTCAAGACAACTGAAAAGAATTCGTTGCACAGAAGTCAAGAATATTACCTAAACAAGTAATACTTCCATGATGCCATGTCTTAAAGTGCTCAATCCCAGAAGCGTGCAAAAGAAATAAACCAATGGGAAGCACTGCACCTTGTGTCAGACTCTGAAAAGCTGAATGTTCATTTAATACGAGGAAATGTCAATATCAAGGACTGCAACAAGACAAGCCAACGAACACAAGTGACTTTTGAAAATCAGCCTATCTCTTCAACGGGCAGATTTTTGAAAGTTCACTATAAAAGGCTAAGGAATCACTTTGAGAGAAGGTCACCTGAACCACGAACATTCAAGCTATTATTCGAGCTGTAACCTGAAAAAATATTCTCAAGTTATTCAAGCAAGATCTCAAGCCTAAATTTTGAAGGAAATCGATCCAACACCAATCTGTGAAGGAAAGACAACCTCAAACTGTTGAAGAGGAAACTTTTGAAGAATCAAAAGGGGTCTACATTCCAAGGAAGATTGTAGAAAGGTTCAAGGTCGAACCAGTCTTAAGTTATTGGAGGGCTTCGTGATCAAATCCAAGAAGCTTGAGCAAGTGAGCTGAAGTATCAAGGCAGCTGCCCTGTGAAGAAGCTGAGTCGGACGAGAAGCCAGCTGTGTGACAAAGGCATCTCCAGACTGAGTCCCAAAGGATCAAGTAAGCTGTGTGATCAAGACTTGTATCTGGACCGATAACCACTCTGTACTCTGATCAATACTTAGTGGATTCCTCCAGGAGTTGGAGAAGAGAGGATTAGAAGAATTACCCCATCTTCGAACCTCTATAAAAATTATTGTGTCATTTACATTTCAGCATTTACTTTCTGCATATCATTTTATATCTGCTAATAATTTGCTATCCAATTGATAATTAACAAAGTGCTAAAACCAAGTGTTAAAACAAACTTGAACCAAATTCAAGGGTGTTAAGTCTTCCGCTGAAAATCTTATCACAGCCAAGTTAGGCCTTAGACTAAACAAGCTGAGTTATACTATCAACAGCTCAATCGAGTCTGTTGAGTGGCTAACTCTGTTGGTTAACTCACTTAGTTGTCCATCAAAGACTTAGCTGTGTATTTAACTCTGTAATATTTTAAAAGGACTAAAATCGAAAAGTTGGTAAGGTTTATTCAACCCCCCCTTCTAAACCTTACTCACACCCCTTGGGACCTACATCTATGATGTCCTTGGACTCTGTGCTTTTTGATTCTCCAGCCATAAGAGCAGTTGTGTTGGGTACAACTATATCTTCTTGGTCCTTTCTTATGAGCTCAAATTCATAAGCTTTTAAGTCTGAGAATAAATCATGGGTTGAGAATCTTGTTAAGTCCATAGAGTGCCTAAGGGACATCACCTTCATTTTCCACTCAGTTGGGAGTGACTTTAGAATTTCCATACACATTTTTTTTTTTTTATTGTATTCTTTTCCTCGAGCTGAAAGCTCATTTGTAATATCAGTGAATCTGGCATCCAACTGATCTAGTGTTTCTCCAGCTAACATCTTGAAATTTTCAAATTTTTGTACAACAACTGTCATCTTATTTTCTTTGATTTGTTATGAACCTTCACATTTGAGAGTCAGATTTTACCATATTTCTTTGGTTGTCTTGCAAGATTTAACTTTGTTGAACATCATTTTTTTAAGAGTTTTATATAAGATGTCATTGGTCACATTGTCCAAGTTATATCTTTTTCGATTTTCATTTGTCCATTCATTTGTTGGTTTTCCAACCACAAACAGGTCTCTCTGCAACATCATCTCTAGCAGCTCTAACAGTTGTGTTTACTTTGGTGATCTTTATAGGTCCATCTTTTATGACAAACCACATTTTATCATGTCGTCCTGAAAGATGTGCCTACATACGAATTTTCCAATCATCAAATTCTTCAACAACGAACATGGGAATGTGTAGGTCCCAAGGGGTGTGAGTAAGGTTTAGAAGGGGGGGGTTGAATAAACCTTACCAACTTTTCGATTTTAGTTCTTTTAAAATATTACAGAGTTAATTACACGGCTAAGTCCTTGAGGGACTGCTAAGTTAGTTAATCAGCAGAGTTAGCCACTCAACATGCTCGATAGAGCTGTTGATAGAATAACTCAGCTGTTTAGACTAAACCTTAACTTGGATGTGATGAGTTTTTCAGCGGAAGACTTAACACCATTGAATTTGATTTAACTTTGTTTTAACACTTGATTTTAGCACTTTGTTATTTATCAGTTGGATAGCAAATTATGAGCAGATATAAAGTATGTGTGCAGGAATGTAAATATGCTGAAATGTAAATGACACAAGTAAATTTTATAGAGGTTCGAAGATAGGTAATTATTATACTCCTCTCTTCTCCAACTCCCGGAGGAATCCACTAAGTAATGATCGTAGTACAAAGTGGTTATCCCAGAGACAAGTCTTGATCACGCTTGGTGACTTGCTCCTTGACTCGCCTCCGAGATGCCTTGGTCACACAAAGTGGCTTCTCGTCCGACTCAAACCTTCTTCACAGCATGTCGCTTTGCTACTTCAAACCTTACTTTCTCAAGCTTCTTGGATTTGATCACGAAGCCCTCCAATAACTTGAGATTGGTTCGACCTTGAACCTTCCTACAATCCTCCTTGGAAAGTAGACCCCTTTTAATTCTTCAAAAGTTTCCTCTTCAACAAGTTTGAAGTTGTCTTTCCTTCACAAACTTAGTGTTGGATCGATTTCCTTCGAATTTTCTGAGGATTTTGCTTGAATAACTTGAGAATATTTTGCAAAAAGTTATAGTTTGAATGTTGCTTGTTATCTCGGATGTGCAAGGTTCAGTTTTCAAGGTGACCTTTTCTCAAAGTGATTCTTCACCTTTTATAGTGAACTTTCAAAAATCGCCGTTAAAGAGATAGCTGATTTTCAAAAGTCACTTGTGTTCGTTGGCTTATCTTGTTGCAGTCCTTGATGTTGACATTTCCTCGTATTTAATGTCTTGCAAAGATTAAAAGATCTTTGACACTTGGTGCAGTGCTTCCCATTGGTTTGTTCCTTTTGCACACAACTTTATCTCTAACAACTTTAACAGTTACTATTCGAGTAACATTCTTGACTTTTATCAACGGATCTCGCTCGGGCTTGTCTTGACTTGATCATCTTTTATTCCCAGGTGACTTCGAGTTAACTTCCAATCAATGGATGACTTATCTCCACTTCAACTTGAGACTTGGCTTCTTGAGTTGACTTGATCGACTCTTCATACTGATTGTTTCATAGCCGATACTGCTCACGAGTCCTTGATCTTATTTCTTGGCCATACTCACTGTTCTCACGGAGTCTTCACTTCGATCTTGATTGACTTTTGTATACCCAGCACAATCGACTTGACTCACTTTTTATTCACCCTATCTATTACAATACAAATTACAAGGAAAACGGGTGCCAACTTTCTAATCTAAGTTTTACATGGCATTCATCAAAATCTAAACAATCAATTTCCCAACAATTTCCCCCTTTTTGATGATGCCAAAACTTATATTCATACAAACAAAATGCAAACAACAAAGATACTTACAGACAATGCAGTAACAAGAAATGTAAGCAGAATCAATCTTTTTATTGATCATAACATTCTTGTCCTTTACACAACTGTTTACAATGTGTATTAGAGCAATCAGAGCATACTTATATCTACGCAAATTACAGACGTCTATGCAAAGATGTATAAGTTACAAATTTTTCATTGAATGTACAGAAGACTTACATGCATATGTATTTACAAAAGTAAAATACATGAAGGGGTTAGCATCAACACTTCATCGCCTTCGTTGCCTCCTTCTTTCTTCTTCAGCTCTGTCTTCGTCAGCTCTCTTTCTTTTCTTTTCTTCTTCAGCTACTTTCTTCTTTTCATATGCCTTCTTTGTTGCTTCATCTTCCCTTTTTCTTTCTTGTCTCTCTTGCCACAGCTGAGTTTGCCTCTTATTTTCTTCTTCGATTCTTTTGACATATTCAGCATTTTTCCGCTCCACTTCCAGATTGGCTACTTCATCGTATCCAGCCCAGTAGATCTTTCCTTTCTTGCCTGGATCTACATATTCAATATTTTTGGGTAGAGGTCTAGGTTTAAAGCCTCTACCTCTACCACTTCTTCCTCCTCCTCTGGGCGTATATTGTACCGGAGTCTTCTTCTTACAAATTGAGGATCGCTAGCTCCTGATCAGTCCGCCTATCAACTTCTTCACACAACTTCAGACCTTTCTCCCAGTACAAGTCCCAGGCTTGGGCTATGGACATGTTTTTGAAGTATCCTTCGGATTCGAGCATTTTGAATTCTTCTACTAATCTTGGCACTTGTCCGTCATCTGGAATGGCATCTGTATCTTTTCCTGCCGGAATACCTCCGAACTGTTTTAACATTTCTTCAACTTGGGTATCCGTTCTCTTGTCAAACTCCTCCATCTCCGTTTCTACAATTTTTCTCTTTTGAGACATAGGCACAACCGAGTGTTGGAGCGGCAGAGTCACCGGAAGTTTGCTGATTATGCTAGCTGTGATATGACCTTGCCGAGGGTTTCAGAAGCATTAAGGTCACATCCTTTGACATTTCCCTCAACAGTTTTTCCCTTCTCCTTCCTCTTCTCATCAGCTGTCTCTTTCTTCTTCTCAACAGCTGTCTCCTTCTTCTTCTCAACAGTTGTCTCCTTCTTCTTCTCAACAGCTGTTTCCTTCTTCTTCTCAACAGCTGTTTCCTTCAACATCTTCAGGTATTCCTCTTCCCCCTTTTTGGCATCATCAAAGGAGAGAAGAACCCCTGGAAACATCTCAGCAAGCATGAAGTCCAGTCGACTGATCGCAGAATTTTGCTTGGAGTCTGTTGCGGAGTATGCTGCTCGAACTTCTGAGCGGGTGGCTTTGGACTCGACTGCCACTAGTTTCATTTCAGCCATGAGAAGGCTAAAATTGGCATTCATATTCTCCTCAACACACAGAAGTTCTTTTCTGTGAAATCCACGCAACAACTCCATTTCTATTGTATTAGAGGCATGCATTCTGTCAATATTTTCCTACATTCTCCTCTTCATGTCAAGATTATCGCTCCGCATCAAAGATTTTGTTGTACAATGCTTTAAAATATTTGACTTGTTCATATCGCATTCAGACTGCTGCCGACACCATTCCCTGATTCTGACCACTATCCCTCGCAAGTCTGCCGTGAGGTTGGCATCCCTGTTGTCCAGCCGCATATCCAGTGAGGCCTGGTGCCGTTCAATCTTCTCAATATCACCAAGGATTGTCTTGAAGACTTCACGTACCTAAGCAGTCACCTCGGTTTCAGATGGCGGCCAAGCAGCATCAAAATCAAAATCTGTTGTAACAATTGAATCAGAGGGAATAACTGGATCATCTCTGATGTTGAAGCATCTCTACTCACAAGTTGTTTCTTCTT
The DNA here is from genome assembly GCA_016081115.2 of Rehmannia glutinosa. Taxonomy (NCBI): domain Eukaryota; kingdom Viridiplantae; phylum Streptophyta; class Magnoliopsida; order Lamiales; family Orobanchaceae; genus Rehmannia; species Rehmannia glutinosa. The sequence continues at coordinate 52,719,465 of CM071928.1, forward strand.
CAAGATCGGGCAGCTCAATCGAGAAAAGAAAAGTTTCTTCGAATGCATCATCACGTACATATGGTATAGATTCTACAGTTGTTCGTGCCTGTGATGTGCCTGTTTGAGTCGAACATGCTGCAGCTTTGGGAGCCTGTGCAGATGACTCGGTCTCAGCTGGGCCTTGGTGAGTGGGTTAACCAGCTGACTGAGCCTCAGATGTCTTAACAGCCTTCTTCGGCTGCAGTAGATTCTGCTAAATGAACTTGCTTGTCCTCAGCTGCACCATCAGCATCATCGGAGGATGATGAAGCCTAAGGGCTTGGTTCATCATCAAAATTGAACGTTTGACGAGCAACTTTGAATTCTGGCTTACTCGTACTTGGAAGAACATCCTCAGCTGAGTCCTTTGCAGCAGGGGTTGACTCAGCTTCGTCTCCAGATCTCAGGAACGTTGTATCAGGATTATTTTGGGAATCATGAAGAGCGCTGATTTCCTTTTCTGAGTCAGCAATGATGATTTGAGGAATGCTCTTTTCTCCTTGATTTTTACACAGGGAAGTCTCAACCTCCCTTGGGAGTTCATTACCTCCTGCAGTCTCAACTGCAACGAGGCCTTGTACATTCCCTTCAACAGACACAGCTGTCTTAGGGTCTTTTGCAGTGGCATCCACAAGAGTCTCAACTCCTTGGATTGCACTTTCATTGCCCAGAGTGTTAACTCCCAGGGCAGATCCATCATGTGCCTCGACTGCAAGAGCAGCTGTCTCACCGCAAAGTTGCTGGCACTTCAGCTGGGACAGACTCAACTGTCCGAGCTTCGTTAGTGACGATTTGCTGTTGTTCTTTTTCTTTTTTTTCTCCACTTTGCCTCCTTCATTCGTCGTGGAGTCATTTGCAGCATCCTCCGACCTAGCTGTAGTGGAGTGAGTTTCCCTCAGCTGGCGTACTAGCTGGGTGATCGATTGTGGGGTCACTCGCTCCGCACTCGGGTCGTTTCCATTGAGTGTTCACCGTAAAAGGTGGTAAGACACCTTCAACAGTGGGTTTGCTCAACTTGGGTGCCCAAGTTCCCCTGTCATTGCCAAATCCTCGATCGCCCTCTAAGTGAAATGGGATGTGGTTGCAAAGAATAATCGGGCAATGGCTGCACCACTCCTCAGATCAATTTCCAGGAGAGATTTGGAGGACTCTCCTGGTACTTCCATCATCTGCTGATCATGCATCAATTTGGATTCCCGCATGGCTTGATGCATATCCAACTTTTCCCGCAAAGAACAAGATCCATGTCTTCATCAATTTCCGAGAGCATGTCAATGTGAGGATGAGTGTGCTCCGTAGTTCCAGCCGAGTGGGCATATATTCGCCATTTCACGAGCTTCCTCTCGCTTAACTTTTCCTTTTCTTTTCCTGAATATATGCAGGATTTCCGTGAAGTTATCTTCATCAAGTGCTCAAGCACCAAGTGGTCAATCCAAGGAATTTCATCAATTCTTCCTCTTCCTCAATGAATTCATGGTGCTCAAATCAGACTCCTCGAGCGACTCAAACCTTCCATTTCCTCCACTGGCAGACGGTTCCGCTCGATGTTCGATATAATGGGGAGTACATGATTACATCGCCATCTTCATCCTCTCTTGTTGCCCTTCCTTTTCGTGAATGGAAGGTAGCATACTCCGCTTCTTCTCCTTCAAAGAAAGATTCTGTGGGGGTGTGGAGACACATTTCTTTCAAGCAGGATTCTACCGCTCTCCGTTGCTTCTTCTTCCTCATTGTTCTATCCACACTGGCTTCTAATTACCTATGCCGATCATCCTCACAGACTTGGTTGTATCTTCAATAACTTCCTCGAGATCGCACTTCTTCAGCCAGCTCCCGAGATTTTTCCCACTGAGTGGTAGACTCAGCCTATCTTCTCAATCTCCGAGAGCTTGGTGAGTATTCTCCTTCTCTTGGTCCTCTGCAGGAATTTCTCGGTTCTGAGACTTCTTCATCAAATTCCTTGGCGGTGGGGGCCGAGCATCTTTTTTCGATCGAGGAGTCGCTTTTCTTGACTTGGCGCCCTCTTCTTTCTTCTCGATGGCCGAGAAGGTATTGGGCTTCCTTCTCTCGCTTCGGGCAATAAGGCAGGCGACTCGGGCCGGGGCAGGGCATGTGCATTTTTCTTCTTTGCCGCAGGGCAACTTTCTTTCGCACCGCAAGGGCGCTCTTCTTCTTTGGAGGGGAGGAAGAAGGTTGTATCAACAGTGGTCACCGATTCCTCACTGCATTCCGCTCTTGGCATAGGCTCTCTTACGGAGGCGCCGACATTTGGCTCAACATCTTCTTGTTTACATGGAAACAATTTCCATGTCTAAGACGAATGCCCATAACCTCCATCGATGGCTAATAACTAGCCATAGCCAAGTTGATCTCGAAAGGATCCATCCTTTGCTTTGGATTTGTTGCCAACGCTCGCAGTAGGTCCGCTATATATGAATTCTCGCCCAATTGATCTTTTTTTTTCTTCCATGATCGCAGCCATGACGATCATCTTGGTTTTGGGATATTGATTGAAGCCGCCAAACTTCATGTCTACACTCTTAGCGGCGATATCCATGGGCTTTATGATAATCGCCTTCAAAGAATGTCACCCTTCACTTCGCAAAGACACTCGTTGGCCACTTCCTTCCATGTAGCAGCCAAGTTGACATCGCTTCATATATCTCCGCTTATGCCTTCCGACAGTAGCAGTGTGCCCGCAAGGTCCTTAGCAATGATTAATATGTCCTTGCGCGGACGGAGGACTTAATCCATTCTTCGCCCCGCACTTCTGTAGGCACATAAAACGGGCAACTTCTTCAACGTATGTCATTTGATATTCCATCATGAGAAAAGGTTTGAGTCCATATTTCGATTTTATCTCGCTATTTGCTTCACAAGCGGTTTCATCGAACCCCGCTTATCATCCCTCAAAGTCCACAGATTGATCCCGTGTGGATTTGCTTTGCGAGCTTGGTGAAATCATGCCGAACCATTTTTAGTGAGTTTTACCGAACGAAACTTGGTAAACCGACTTGAGAACTTATAGGGTTTTCTAGAGAGAAAAGCTTGCTTTCTTTTTGCTTGGGAAGATGAACAGCTTTGAAAAAGTTAGAGAGTAAGGATTGAAAAACCGATATAAGTTATGAAAGGACGGTTTTTTGATTTTGAAATTTGATCAAGATCACCGCCAGATTTAGCACGTCACATTGCATTTAATTTCTCGCATTTAATGCGGCAAAGATTTATATCCAATCATATGCTTATCGGTTGCTTTTTTGATCTGCATCGCTATTATTACGCTACGACGCTATCCTTAAAAACATTCCCGCCATTAAAAATGACTGTGTTTTTGTCACTTAGCTCATAAATGACTCAACTTACTACACAAATGACTCAACTCTTCTTCTCTCCTTTCGTTAAGAACTCAAATTGGTCGCCTAACTCGACAAAATTGACTTTCCGATATGGCCGATTCACTTGGGTGTTCATGAGACTTGTTCTATTTTCATCTCTTTTCACGTTCCATCTTTTCTCATCGAGTCTTCCGAGTGTCAACTCACCAATTAACCCTAGCTCATGCTTAAGTTCTTTAAATCTTGATGCACATAAGGGTTTGGTGAATATGTCACCTAATTGTTTATCGCTTGAGATGTATTCTAAGGTGATGTCTTTCTTTTTCAACACGATCTCTTATCAAATGATATCCGACATCAATGTGCTTTGTTCTCGAATGCAATACAAGATTCGAGTGATTGCATAGCACTTGTGTTATCACACATAATTGGAATCTCTTTTTCTTCAATTTCATAATCTCTCGCCTGTTGTCTCATCCATAAGACTTGGGCACAACATTTGTTCGCCGCAGCCTATGTACTTTGCTTCACCACTGTGGATGTGGCTATTGAGTTTTTGCTTGCTAAACTAGGAAACCAACTGCTTCCAAGCATTTGACAAGTTCCTCAAGTACTTCTTCCGCCAACTCTACATCCATCATAGTCGTAGTCCGAGTAACCAATAATCTTGAATACACCTTCCTTGATACCATAAGCCAACTTCTTGGCATCTCTTCAAATATCTTAGATTCCTTAGTCGCAATTATATGGCTTTCTTTTCGTGCAGATTGAAATCTTGCACATACACCTACCGCAAAGGTGATGTCCGCTCGCTCATTGCTAAATAGAGCAGTTGATCCAATAAGTGCTCTATATCTTGTTTGATCTACGTTTTACCATTTGCATCGATGTCCACTTGACCGATGTATTCATTGGTATTTTCATGTACACTTCTCTTCCATACCAAATTTCTTCATTAAATCTCCGTGTACTTTGTTGACTTATGAAGGTTCCATCCTTCACCGCTTAAGTTGAAGTCCTAGAAAGAACGCCGCCTCTCCCATCATTATCATTTCAAATTTGCCTTGCATGAGGTTTGAGAACTTATCACATAGCTCTTTGTTTGCGGATCCAAAATGATATCATCCACATATATTTGAACAAGCAAGATACTCTCCCCATCTTGAATTCAAGACTGTTTCTCTGGTCCACTTTGCATTTGGTGAATCCATTGTCCATTAGAAATTGAGACAATGTGTCATACCATGCTCTAGGTGCTTGTTTCAATCCATATAGAGCTTTTGAGCTTGTACAACTTATCTCCAATGGTCTTCGCTTCAAAGCCTGGAGGTTGCTCAACATAGACTTCTTTCTTCCAACAATCCATTTAAAAATGCACTTTTTCACATCCATTTGATATACAATGAAGTTTTTGTGTGCGGTGATAAAGATAGGCAAGAAACATCCTTATTGCTTCTAGTCTTGCAACATGAGCAAATGTTTCATCAAAATCTATTCCTCTTCTTCGCAATACCTTTCGCTACCAATCTTGCTTTGTTTCTTACCACGATCCTTCTTCATTCATCTTGTTTCAAAACCCATTTTGTGCCAATAACATTTTGATGGGTTGGTCTTTGCACCAATCCCATACCTTGTTCCTTTCAAACCGATTCAACTCTTCGCATGGCTTGAATCCAATGTGTGTCATCCAATGCTTGGGACACATCTTTGGCTCTATTTGGGAAATAAAAAAGTGAACATTGCTTTGTTGAGCTCGATCTAGTTCTTACACCATCTCTAACATCTCCAATGACAAGTTTTCGTGGATGGTCTCTCACCCATCTCACATCAAAGTTGAAGCAAATCAAATCACCGGGTTTAGCTCGGTTGTCTTGAGCAACTTCTTTCATTATCATTCACCGTGCAGATTTTCCAAATTGCTTTGGGACTCAAATTGCCTCATCTTCATCTTGATTGATTGGTCCACCTTCACCTTCAACATAGGACTCTTTCGCATAGTTTGGTCGATTCAATTTATCGCCTAACTCTTCAATATCTTCTCCATTCACATTAGGTTCATCAAAACCACATGAATAGATTCTTCGTGACCATGGTCCTTTGTTCAAAGACTTATAGGCTTTACTTTCACCGAGTATCCCAAAAAAGATACCTTCATCGCCTTTAGCATCAAAAGCCTTTAGATTGTCTTTGCCATTGTTGTGATGAAACATTTACATCCAAATATTCTAAAATACCCAACATTCGCTTTCTCCCCGTCCGCATTTCATAGGGAGTCTTTGTCACTGCCTATTAATCATGCATCTATTTTGAGTATAACATGGTGTTTTGCCTTCACCTTCAAAATCTTAGTAATCCACTTTTCTGCTAACATGGTCCTCGCACTTCCTTGAGTTTTGTTTCTTCTTTCGCTTACTCCATTCTCATTGCAGGAGTCCTTTCGCAGATAATTCATGAGCAATACCATTTTCAACACAATATCGAAGTTATTATCCCATTGACAAACTCGGTTCCTTCATCGACCTTATCTTTATAATGGTTTGACTCTTCTCATTTTGAACTCTTCTCATCACCGAGATAATTTCTCGCAAGGTTTCATTCTTTTGCACATAAACATTGTCCATGTGTATTGAATAATCATCCATTGCCACTAAGGTGTATTTCTTTCCACTTATGCTAGCTGCTCAATCGACCAAATAAATCCATACGCACAGATGCAATATTTTTGTTGAAGATGGACTAGACTTTCTTTGAATGATGATTTGATCTCGCTTCCCATCCGCATGCATCACAAACACTTTCCTTCTTGTACACTCGAGTCCTGGCAAATTCTTCTACAAGATGACTCCTTGCAAGCTTGTTGATTGTCTTCAAGTTGAGATGACTCACTTTGTGCCACAACCAACTTGATTCGGCCATTTGAGACTTTGCTAACAGACAAGTGCTTTGCTATGGGGGCAATGACCGCCTACCACATACATGTTCTTTTATCCGATCCTGCAACACTACTTCATTTGATTCAAGATCTTTAATTTGGCACATTCTCATATTCAATCCAACATTATAGCCCTTGTCACGTAGTTGCCGATGCTTAACAGTTGTCAATTTGAGGCCTTCAACATATGCAACATCCGTGATTTCTAATCCATTTTTCTGATGGATCCAAAGGCTCTTATTTTCCTCGAGCTTCATTTTCCTCTAAATATGACCTTTGCGCCTCTAATCTCCTTTCAATTTTGACAAATTTTTCTTGTTCCCCGTCACGTGTCTAGAACATCCACTATCCATGTACCAGGTTCCTTGGCACTCCGCTTGTTTCTTGAACCGCAATCAAGGAAATTAGTTTTTGTGTACCCATGCTTGTCAGGTCCCGAGGGGTTAGTGGTCTTTGAAGATGATCCAATCAACCTATAGCCAAATGATCTAACTTAAGAGGTTGCCATCTATCTGCTCCATAATCATAACTCACTTTCGCAAATTGCAGGGCTTTGTTCATTCATGTCTCTTTTGTCCGTATGCCGTGTGTGTGTTTTAGCAATTGCCTTCTTTCGTAGTTGTGATATTTCGAGTGTAGTGCTTGGGTGCATATGTGTGTTGATGATAGATCTTTTGCCTTTGGAATGACCTTTGTTGAGTTCAAGTGCCTTTGCCATTTGGGCTTATATTCCAGGTCTTTGTTGATATTTCACATTATTCCAATCACTTCGCTTGGGTAGTTTTCGCCATTCCCATCATATGTGTTTCTTTGATAAAACTGGCTTTTGGTAGCCTCGCTTATTCTTCACGAGTACTTCCTATTTGAAGCCACGAGAACTCTTCTCGATTTTTCTCATTGCCCTTCTCAAAGATACTCAATCAAGTTGTTTTCCTTTTCCTTTATATCCAAGGCCGCTTTTGTTTGTGATTGTGCTTAGAGTGAATGTGCGTGCAACATTTGGTGTCTTGGATTTTTGAGACGATTCATTACTTGAAGATCCTTTTTCCAAAATCACTCTAGAGTTTGATCGTGCACAAAGGAATCAATCCTATGCTCTGGGCCTTATCTCCACGCTCTTTTCGCTCAAAATAAGGTCATCCAATGATTTAGATGCCTCTCGTAAATGATGCAATCACATTTTTGAGATCATTTTCCCTCTTTTCTATGGGCCTATCTCTCGCTTATTAGTTTAGATTCTCACTTTCTTCAAGACTTTGTTCTCACACCTATGTGACTTAGAAAGTACTCTCACCCTTAGTCACCGTGAGTTTTGGCTGAGTGGGTCGCTTTTCCTCGCTTAATAGAGCGTGTGTGAGGATTTAATGTGCTCAAAGTCTTTCATCATTTTGCCTAATGAATCATAAAGATCGGGGCTGGTGATGAAGGTGTGTGTCACAATCACTATTACTATAACTGAGTGAGACGAGTTGAGTGTACCTCATCTTCTTGGTCATGTTGATCTTGTTCTTTAGCCATTGGGGACGCATCATCGCTTCTTCTTCTTTAATCACTTGAGTAATCGCTTTCACTACTTTCGAGCCCCGCCGCTTCTTTGCACTTAATCGTCTTCAAAGCCTTCGCCCCAACATAGCTTTTTTCTTTTCATGTCTTCTTTCTTCAAGACTCTTCTTTCTTCTTCATTCATTTATTTATCGACCACCGGATATGGGACCAATAGCAAAGTGTCTTCGTTGTCTACGCTTCCAACACAGTTCTCAACTCTTTGATTAGCTCTTTCCGTTTCGGGGTTATCACTCTGGATATTCAACCTTTGATGCTCAAATTTCTCTTGGGTGGCCTATCTTCCTTGGACTTGAGGGAGCCGAATGTCTCCCGGAGGATTCACTCCTTGTTTCTTTTATAGTTCTCTGAAGAACTTGTTGAATCTTTTAACCATCGTGGCAATTTTCTCGTCAATGGCTTCTTTACCTCTACCTCTATTCCCATCCTTAATTATTAGTGCAAATTGTTTTGGGTACAAACGGCTCTCCTCTTGATCTTGTTGTTGTTGTGATTGGATGTTGTTGTGAGGTTCATTGAATGTTCTCAAAGCTTATGACCCTATTTCCCATTCAATCGAGGCTTTAATCTTCATACACATTTCTTTGTATATTCTTTCCTGTTGTTTGATAATTCATTTGTGATTTCAAATCGAATCGAGCATCCACTGATCCAAGGTTTCACTCTTACAAACATTTTAAAATTTTCAAATTTTTGTATAGCAATGGACAATTTGTTTTCTTTAATTTGCACAGATCCTTCACAAATTAAAGTTAATTTATCCTGCATTTGTTTTGCAAAAGCTTCTTTGACAAGATTCGACTTTGTTGAACATTGATTTGTCCAAGGTTTTGTAAAGTATGTCCTGGCCACATTGTCCAAGTTGTATCTTTTATGTCCTCGCTTTGTCCATTCAAATCTTGGTTTTTCAACTAGGGCTGGTCTTGCCTCACAGCAACTTCTTCTCATTCGCCTGGGTCGGTCTCTCCGTACCATCGTGTTCTACTTTTAGTATTTGCAGCTGCCCATCCTCTATCACTATCCACATTTCATCATGTAAAGCAGATAGATGAGCCTCGCATTCGAATTTTCCACCATCAAATTCCCTCAATAGTGAACATAGGGATACGTGTCAAATTTGCTTCCATGATAATAACTTTGCTCAATAAAAGAGATGATTTTTGAAAGAGTGCGTTAAAACTTCTTTGAAAGATTGAGATCTAGTTCAAGAACTGCATAAGACTCAATGAACCAACCGCTCCGATACCACTTGTAGGTCCCAAGGGTGTGAGTAGGCGTTTAGAAGTGGGGATGAATAAACCTTACCAACTTTTCAATTTTAGTCCTTTAAAATATTACGTAGTTAATTACACACTAAGTCTGGGGAAGTAGTTAGTTAATCACAGAGTTAGCCACTCAAAGATTCGATAAGTCGTTGATAGAATAACTCATTTGTTTAGACTAAACCTTAACTTGGTTGTGATGAGTTTTTGATAAAGACTTAACACCTTGAATTTGATTTAACTTTGTTTTAAAACTTGATTTTAAAGACTTTGTTATTTATCATTGATAGCAAATTATCAAATAGATATAATGTAGAAGGCAGGAATGTAAATATGCCGAAATGTAAATGACACAAGTAAATTTTATAGAGGTTCAAGATGGGGTAATTCTTCTACTCCTCTCTTCTCCAACTCCTGAGTTAATCCACTAAGTAATGATTAGAGTACAAAGTGGTTATCGCCCAGAGACAAGTCTTGATCACGCGGCCGACTTGCTCCTCGACTCCCGAGATGCCTTGGTCACACAAATTGCTTCGTCCGACTGGGCCTTCTTCTTCACAGGGCTGCCGCTTGCTACATTTCAGCCTACTTTCTGCCTTCTTGGATTTGATCACGAAGCCCTCCAATAACTTGAGATTGGTTCGACTGAACCTTCCTACAATCCTCCTGGAAAGTAGACCCTTTGGATTCTTCAAAAGTTTCCTCTTCAACAATTTGAAGTTGTCTTTCCTTCACAAACTTAGTGTCGATCGATTTCGAGATTTAGGCTTGAGGATTTTGCTTGAATAACTTGAGAATATTTAGCAAAGTTATAGTTTGAATGTAGCTTGTTATCTGTGTGCAAGGTCTGTGCTTTTCAAGGTGACCTTTTCTCAAAGTGATTCTCAGCCTTTTATAGGAACTTTCAAAATCTGCCCGCCTGAAGAGATGATCGATTTTCCAAAGTCACTTATGTTCGCTGGCTTGTCTTGTTGCAGTCCTCGATGTTGACATTTCCTCGTATTTAATGTCTTGCAAAGCATTGAGCGTCTTCGACACTTGGTGCAGTGCTTTCTATTGGTTTGTTCCTTTTGCACACAATCGAACTAACATTTTATCTCCGACAACTTTATACAGTTACTATTCGAAAATAACATTTGATTTCTTTATCAACTGATCTCGCTCACTTGTCTTGATTGATCGCATCTTTTATTCCCTGTGACTTCGAAGTTAGCTTCTAATCAATAGATGACATTGGCTTCAACTTGAGATGGCTTGACTTGATTGACTTTTTCATACGCTTGTATCATATGATACTCCTTCAACAGTCCTTGATCTTCTTTTCTTCACCATACTCACTGTTCCTCAAGTCTTCACTTTAGTCTTCAAATGACTTCTTGTATACCTGCATAACTCGACTGACCAACTTATTCAACCCTATCTATTAAAATACAAATTACAAGGAAAATGGGGTGCCAACTTAGTCTAAGTTTTACGGCATTCATCAAAATCTAAACAATCAATTTCCCAAACGCACGAGATATATTCGCTTCCATGATAATAACTTTTTGTTATGTTTAAAAATAATCGTTGTTGATCTTTAATAAATTGAGAGATCTAGTTTAGTAACAAGTGCGGAAGGTTCATTGAACCAACCACTCGATACCGCTTGTAGGTCCTAAGGGGTGGTGGAGTGTTAAGATAGAAGGCGGGTTGAATAGACTTAACCAATTTTTTGATATTATAATCATAAATCATAGTTTTGATCAAGTGAGCAAATGGCATCTTTGGAAGACCAGTTCAACTTCAATAGTTGACCTAATCACTCAACTTCCCGAGAGAGCTTTTGTTGAGTTAGATGGATGAAGTGAGCCGATTAAAAGTATAGCTAACTTCATTTTTTACAAGGAAGTCTTACACTCTTTTTGTAAAATAGTTTTACAACACTTATTTTAATATAAGTTATTATAAGTGAAAGAAAATATATATCAACAAAGTAAGATAGACAGTAATTTAAAGTGCTAAAATAAAAAGACTGTGGAAATTTTTATAATATTTCGAGGATGGGGTAATTCCTCTACTCCACTCTTCTCCAACTCCCGGAGGTAATCCACTAATGCAACAACTTGTTAAAAATGGATACAAGAAATTCAGTAACCCTTTGATCACATAATGGCTCTACCTCCCGGGGACTCAAAGATCTTTATAAGATGGTTATCTCACTATTTTAGCTCCTTCAAACTCTTGGAATTGATCACGTAGCCCTCCAACGTATTCAAAACAGGTTCTAAAGCCTTGAACCTTACTACACTTCCTTCACTTTACATGTGTGATCCCTTTTTCTTCGAAACAACTTTTCATCTTCAACCTGTTGAAGTATTTCTTCCTTCACCGAGTGTGTTGTAGGTTTCTTCAAAATATAGCTTGAGGATTTGAATGTATAGTGTGAGAGTGTTTTTCTTGTTTTTCTCATATTTCTGTTTATCTTTGTTCACTCATTTGTTGTTCGTGATTCGTGTTCTTGTCCTTTTCAATTTGAATTTCTCACTTTTTATAGTAAGGATTAGAAAAATGTATGTTGGAAGAGATACACATTGATCTAATCTTTACTTGAGTGTTGGCATGTCTCGATGAGCAAAGAAGTGATGGGTGTCTTGTTTGTTTAATGTTTTCTTCGTGACATTTTTAGCACATCGATGTGTTTAGTGCGTCTTCCATCGCTTATTTTATTTGCAGAGCCTTTGTTTTTGCAAACTTTCGTGACGCAAAGACGATTTATTATTCAAATAAGTATCCTTATCGATTTCAGTACAAACGGTCCCTTGTCACTTGATTTGATCTCATCACCGCTTGTTTTTATTCGGAAGTCTTCTCCATGACTGGTCGACCACTTGTTAGCACCATCGCAAACATAGCTAATTCACTGATCGAGAGCTTTCTTCCATATTCGCTGTAACTCGCTTGATTCTTCATTGCTTCCTTCAATAAATTTTTATACGATCTTCAACTTGGTTGCTTTTTTATCACAGATTTCCTATCTATTACATTAATTGAATTACTTATTAAAATGGGATGTCAACTTTCTAATCTAAGTTTTATATCCATCATCAAAATCTATACAAATAGTTTCCTAACACTTTTCTTGTTGTCTCCAAAGAATTTTGCTTTCACACGTTACTAATGTAGATAATCAATACCTTGAAATTAATGTATATATTTCAAATAGTGATAATGGAGAATATTTATGAAAACTAAAAATTAGATTTTCAGATAAAGCAGACATATCTTAAAGATATTTTTTAATGTATTAATTCCTCCCACTATGGTGTAAATGGTTCTCAAGGAATTAACCTCCGTGATACAAAACATATTTCACAAAAATTCCAAGGTTACATTACTTAGAATTTTTCAGAGCATCAATCAAGCTATAGTTAAAAATAAATATAATAGAAAGTCAAAAGAAATAAAACTCGTAGGAATGTTCTATGGAATAGATTTTCCATCTCTTTTTCATATTTTTTCATCACATCCTTTTAGAATTATTTATAGACATCCAAATGTTGTTATCAAAAGTTGCATCCATTCTAAACGATGGAAGTTATAAATATTCCAAAAGTTTCATCTATTCATTGTAATACTTCCTAATAGATGCCATCACATGAAAAGTCACATCTTTTACATGATTCTCTTTTTTCACATTTATTCATTTCATTCCTTCCTTTATATAATATAAAATATTCTATACAATATATGCATAAAATGAATGTCTATCTAACATGACAAGTATAGTCATGTATGCAATAAAATGAGCAACATGCAACTGAACGAAGTACAAC
>CM071928.1:52732492-52846754 GCA_016081115.2 Rehmannia glutinosa
GCTTTGAGAGATGAAGGTGTTGAATGAAAAATGAACAAATTTGTTCATTTTTCCTTCATATGGCCGTCCACATGCTTGAGAGGGGGGAGAAATGTTTTGATTAATTTGTGTCTTGCATTTTGCCTCTTGCATTGGAGACATTTTGGAGGTCAAAGGTATGGCAAGAGATGGTTTGAATGGAATGTTGGAAGACTTCCAACATGTTGGCAAAATTAATAATAAAGAATTGATGTATGAGATGATGTGTATAATGTTTGAATTAATGGTATAAGGTGTAAGTTTACAACACCTTATATTATACACAAGATGACTAATATAAGGTGTAAGTTTACAAGAGTTGGATGATATTTCTACTCCAAATCATCACCATGGCCGTCCATACTAAGGGCATTATGGTAATTCCATATATTATTTTTTGTCCCAAATTTGATGATAATAGATGAAATATATCAATCTCCAAAATAATTAGTGATTTCCTTGATCTCTTATAAGTCTCATGATCACTTAATCTAAATCAAAATCTTAATTCTATAAGGTAAAAGTCTCTAAAATAAATAGTCTCTTAAAATTCTAAGGTGACTAATAAATACAAAAATAGTAATGATGATCAATCAAGTGATCATAAATGCAAAATAGAATTAATAAAGATCATGATCACAAGTAATTAAATAAAATGAAATAAAATACAAAATATATATATTATTAATAATTACCCGTCAAAGTGACGCGGTAAAATAGTCGATCAAATACATAGCCGACAATAAGAATCAATTATAAGCTCGGAAAAATCGGGGCTTCACATCCTCCCCTCCTTAAAAGAATTTGGTCCGCAAATTCTCTTCAGAATAGTTCTGGATATTGATTCCTCATGTCTTCTTCCATCTCCCACGTGGCGTCTTCGTCTCGGTTGTGGTTCTGCCACACCACTTTAACCATCGAATTTCTCTTTACGCAACCTGTCGATCTGGCGATCAATGATCCGGATCGACCTCTCGGTGTAGGATAGATTTTCCATTAGAGGAGGAGTATCACGGGTGATGATATGTTCGGGATCTAGTTGATACTTCTTCAATCTCGACACGTGGAATACGTCATGCATTCCCGCATACGGTGCTGGTAACTTGAGTCGGTAGGCTAACTTCCCGATCCTCTGTAAAATCTTGTAAGATCCAACATATCTCGGACTCAACTTGCCTCCTTTATTCGGATTGATTAATCGTTTCCGTGGTGAGAGTCTGAGAAATACTTCATCACCGACTTCAAATACCAAATCCTTTCTTTTCTTGTCCACATAACTCTTTTGGCGGCTCTGAGCTGTGCGAATCCGCTCCTTGATCAGCTTGACCTTCTCCATGGCCTCCTGAACTAAGTCGACCTTTGGAATTGAGGGCGACTTTTGTTTCTCTTTCGGAGTCCATTGGTCGTCAATCTCCCGATGTAGTGGGATCTACATTTTCGCCCATATAATGACTCGTAGGGTGCCATCCCAATCGTGGCACGATAATGTTATTGTAGGCGAATTCGGCTAATGGTAAGTGCGAATCCCAACTTCCTCGGAAAATCCAATGTGCGGGCTCGCAAAGATATCTTCAAGGGTTTGAATTGTTCGCTCGATATCCATCGGTTTGTGGATGTCTTCTTTGTCTTGAAACTTAGCGAGGTACCCAAGTCCTCGTGCAAGCACTTCAAAAACTGGAGACAAACCTCGGGTCTCTATCGGATACTATGTCGACTGGCACTCCATGCAGTCGAATAATTTCTCGGATATAAGTCTGTGCAAGTTTATGCAAGCTATTAGTTTTCTTGATGGGTAAAAAGTGTGCAGATTTCGTGAGTCGGTCTACGACTACCCAAATAGCATCATGGCCTCCTCTAGTCCTTGGTAGATCCGTCACGAAGTCCATCGTTATGTGTTCCCATTTCCACTCGGGAATTCTCAACGGTTGTAGTAAACCAAATGGTCGTTGGTGTTCTGCTTTCACTCGTTGACAAGTTAAACATCTCGCAACGAATTCCGCTACCTGGTTCTTCATGTTTACCCACCAATAACTCCGTTTCAAATCTTTATACATCTTGTTTCCTCCAGGATGTATAATGTATTTTGAACGGTGTGCCTCTGCTAGATTCTATTCCTAATCGCTCGTCATTCGGTACACACACTCGATTCTAGAATCGATAACTCCATCTTCGTACCGAGAATTCGATCTTTCTCCTTTAAGTATCTTTTCCTTGAGTTTTTGAAGATGTGCATCTTTCTCTTGTGCTTCTTTGATCTCTTTTAGCAGATCGGGTTTAACCGAAATGTTAGCACACGAAACTGAGTATTGGTTCTCGTCGATTCCAATTGCTCAACTCTTCTAATGATTCCCACTCTCGAATCATAAGCCTGGCTAAGCTCGCTCGCTTAGAGCGTGCGCTACGACGTTAGCTTTCCGGGATGGTATTGAATATCAAAGTGATAGTCCTCAATCAACTCCATCCATCTCCGTTGCCTCAGTTGAGGTCTTTCTCGGGAGAATAGATACTTCAAGCTCTTATGATCCGTGAAAACCATGAATGTTGCTCGTAGAGATAGTGTCTCCATTTCTTTAACGCGAACACTATCGCCAATTCCAAGTCATGCGTTGGATAATTGGCTTCATACGGCTTGAGCTTTCATGATGCATAAGCGATAACTTTTCCTTCCTGCGCATGAGCACTTTGCTCCTAGTCCTTCTTTTGATGCATCATCAGACGACAAAGTTTTCGGTCCCCTTTGGAAGGGCTAAGATCGGAGTAGTAAGTCGTTTTTCACCTATTGGAAACTTGCCTCGCATTTTTCATTCCACTCAAACTTGACTTGCTTTTGGGTTAGTCGAGTGAGTGGTCCTTATCTTGGAAAAATCCTGGATAAATCTTTGTTAATATCCGGCTAGTCCTAGGAAACTCCCGATTTCGTTCAGACAAAGTTGTTTCCATTGAACCCTTTATCTGTACCTTCGAGGATCTCTTGCATTCCCGGTCGGATACTATGTGTCCCAAGAACGCGACTTCACTAAGCCAAAATTCGCACTTGCTGAATTTGGCATACAACTTATGCTCTCGTAGTGTCTCCAAAACGATTTTAGGATGAGCGTTCATGCTCTTCTCTAGACTTAGAGTATACGAGTATGTCATCAATGAATATCACTACGAATTGATCCAAATAAGGTTGAAAGACTCGATGCATCAGGTCCATAAATGCTGTTGGTGCATTCGTCAGACCGAAAGGCATCACTACAAACTCGTAGTGTCCATATCGGGTTTGAAATGCAGTTTTGGAAATGTCTTCTTCATGGATCTTCAGTTGGTAATATCCTTGTTGTAAATCAAACTTCGAGTACTCCGTCGCTCCTTGAAGTTGATCAAATAGTTTGTCTATCCTCGGGAGGGGATATTTGTTCTTGATGGTCACGCTATTAAGACCACGATAATCTATACACATCCTTAATGTGCCATCTTTCTTTTTGACGAATAGCACAAGTGCTCCCCACGGAGACGTACTCGGTCGGATATATCCCACATCCATCAGTTTCTGTAATTGCGTCTTCAACTCTTGTAACTCAAGAGGAGCCATTCTATATGGGGTTCTAGCGATCAGGGCAGTCCCCGGTAACACCTCGATGGTGAACTCGACTTCTCTATCTGGAGGGACAATGGTGAGTTCTTGTGGAAATACATCCGTGTATTCTGATACTATAGGTACTTGGTTAATGTGTGTATCAACCATGGGTTTGTTAATTACAAACGCAAGTACCCTTGAGCCCCCTCTAGTGATCGCTTCCTCGCTTTCATTCTTTCGAAATGATTGGGGCAATCTTAACTCGTGCCCTTCCCGAAATTTCCACTTCGGGTTTTCCGGTTCACATAGCTTAATGGACTTGTTATGGCAGTCCATTTGTGCATGGTGTGCGAGATAACATTCATCCCCAATATCACGTCGTATTCGGATATAGGTAATAGGATTAAATCGGCAGAAAGTTTATCTCAAAGAATCTTAACTTCGCATGCATTATAGATAATATATGTTATCCGACTTGTACCCATAGGAGTTGACACTTCTAGACATATAGGCATATGTTCCATGCATGCATGCGGTTTGTGTACAAAATGCGGTGCAACGAATGAATGCGTTGATTCAGGGTCGAACAATATTTTAGCGTAGTGGTTAGATACTAGAAGCGTACCTTCCACCACGTCTGTTGCCTCGAGCCTCCCCGCCGGCTAGTGCAACGCCGAGTGGGCATCTGCCGATTACCCTGGCCATTTCCCTGCCTTTGCGTCTGTTTGGTTCGGTCCTCGTACTTTGGGCAATCTTTGTTGGTGCTGACATTACTACACAATAAGAAACACCTTCCTTGTTTACGCCAACTTGATCATTGGCAAGTATGTCCGATTCATCGGGCAATATGCACACAATTGACCCGACTTTCTCAGATCTTTGGTCCCTTTCCTTATCTCGCTTTATTAACTTAGCGGCGGTTTAGATGGCTGTCCCACACTGCCCTCTTAAGACTCGTTTCGATGGCCTACTGCTAAATCATGTCCAATACGGTTGATCCCGACTCAATGCGGAGAGCTACCTTTACCGCTGGCCGGTGAGTAGGTTGTCGATTCAACAATCAACAGTTGTTTCAAGTTCAGTTTCAATCCTCGAGTGAACTTGTAAACCTTATCCTCTTCGGTACTGATTGTCCCCAGAGCATACTTGGACAATCGGTGAAATTCGGACTCGTACTGAGCTACAGTCATGTTCCCCTGCCTCAATCTGTGGAATTCATCTCGGCGTCCCTCTTTCAGCACTGTGGAATATCTTGTTCATTGAACTCGCCAAGAAATTTCCCCATGTTCGCTACCCGGTCTGTTCCCATCTTCTTTCTTTGCCCTCCACAGTCTCTAGCGGCCGATTCCATTTAAATACGGCGAGTGTGACTTTCTGTTTGTCTGAGTATTGAAGAGCGTTGAAGATATTCTCCAATTTATCTACCCATTCTTCTGCTTTCAAATCGTCCGGCTCTCCTAAGAAGGCTGGTGGGTCGAACCGTAGAAATCGCTCCAACATGCGATCGTTCGCCTCTCTGGCGGGTTCGGGAGCACGGGGTTGAGGCTCTGCCTGTTGTCTCATGAAAACTAGTATTTGTTGTAGGGCCTGTGCGGTCAAGTTGTCTCTTGCAGCAGGTGGAGGAGGCGGTGGTAATTCAGGGGAGGGTACCCGGTCCCTGGGTACATCATCATCCCCTCGTGGAACGCAGCGAGGTCTCCCACGTCCTCGATGTTCGGCCATTCTGTATCTTGAAGTGTTAGTTGCGATCCACGAGTAAATGATACAATAATTATTCGCGTAAAGCAAGTTATATCATAGGGAAAGATAAGGAGAGAGTAAGGAAAGAATGAATAAAGGAAATCAGTCAAGAATCAACTAAGTCAAGACAAGTATGACTATGAAATCTCAAAATATGCGTTCTAACTTAATTCAAACATCAATAAGGCGGTTCTATGCCAATTTGAAATCGATTTCACACTTAATTGGTCAAGTCGGCGATTACCCAAAACACAGACCGAGGGTCCTATCCTGGGTCAGCTCGGTGTAAGTTTCCATCTTACTAGCCGAGCTCTGATACCACTTGTTGGGAAATTTATTGTTTAGATTTTGATGAATGCCATGTAAAACTTAGAATAGGAAGTTGGCACCCCAATTTTTGTTGTAAATCGCATTGTAATAAATAGGGTGGTCAAGTGAGTTAAGTCAACTATGCCCAAACATGCAAGAAGACAACGGAGACTAGAAGGAAGACTCCATTGCGAGACATGTGAGTATGGCAAAGAAGAGAAGACGGGAACTCTATGAAGGAGCGGTGAGATGCGGTGAGTGGAGTATCACCAAGTCAACTCAAGAAAAGCCAAGTCTCAAGTTGAAGTGACGGAAGAGTCATCCATGATTGGAAGTGACTCTAAGTCACCTGGGGAAAGCAAGGAAATGCGATCAAGTCGAGATAACTGAAAAAGATCCATTGCACGTAAATCAAGAGAATTACCTAAACAAGTAATATCTCCATGCTACCTTTTTCAAGTGCTCACCCCCTAAGCGTGCAAAAGGAATAAACCAATGAGAAGCACTACACCGTGTCGAACTCGAAAAGGTGAAGAACAATTCATACGAGGAAATGGCAATTCCAAGGATCGCAACAAGACAAGCCAACGACCACAAGTGACTTTCAAAAATAAGCCTATCTCTTCAACGGCGATTTTTGAAAGATCACTATAAAAGGCCGAGGAATGACTCGAGAGTAGGTGACGTAACCACAAACATTCAAGCAATTATTAGAATCAGAATCGAAATATTCTCAAGTTATTAAACGCTCAATCCTCAAGCCTACACTACGAAGAACATCAATCCAACACTCACCTATGAAGGAAAGATAACTTCAATCGGTTGAATAGGAAATTATCAAGAATCAAGGGGTCTACATTCCACGAAAGATTGTAGGAAGGTTCAAGGTCGAACCAAGTCTTGAGCTTTTGGAGGGCTTCGTGATCAACTCCAAAGAGCTTGAGCAAGTGGGTGTAGTAGCAAGGCAATGCCTGTGAAGAAGCCGAGTCGCACGAGAAGCCGGTGAGTGATCAAGGCGTCTCGTGGATCGAGTCCCAAAGGATCAAGTCGGTGTGTGATCAAGACTTGTATCCGGACTGTTACCACTTTGTATATCTCGATCAATACCTAGTGGATTCCTCCAGAGTTGGAGAAGAGAGGAGTAGAAGAATTACCCCATCTTCGAACCTCTATAAAAATCTTATTGTGTCATTTACATTTCAAGACTTTAATTCTTGCATCATATTTGTTTAATTCACGACATATTTGCTATCCATTAGATAATCTCTAAGTACTAAATCAAGCTCTAAATCTCTACTTAACCAAACTTAAGGGTGTTAAGTCTTCCAATGAAAAACAAACCATAGTTGAGTTAATATAGACTTAGCATTTGAGTTATTCCATCAACATGCTCGATTGAGTCATTTGAGAGACTAACTCTACTTGATTAACTAAATTGGTCATCACCAAGGACACACGGTGTGTAGTATCAACTCGAATTTTTAAAAGGACTAAATCAAAAATTTGGTAAGGTTTATTCAACCCCCTTCTAAACCTTACACTTACACCCCTTGGGACCTACAAGTGGTATCGGAGCGGTTGGTTCATTGAGCCTTCCGCATCGGTTCTTGAACTAGATCTCCAAACTTTTCAAAGTCCGCTTTAGTACTTAAACTTTCAAAACTCTTTTTATCATTAAAATTTATTATCATGGAAGCAAATTTGACACGCATCCCTATGTTCACAATTGAAGAATTTGATGATTGGAAAATTCGTGTATGCGAGTGCTCATCTATCAAAGATTACATGATGAGATGTGGATAGTGATAGAGGATGGGCCACCGCAAATCTTAAAGGTGAACACATACAGAAGAAGAGCTGCGGTGAAAGGTGAAGAGGATGTTGCTCCCGCACCAGCCATGGTTGAAAAACCAAGAACTAAATGGACAAATGATGACAGAAAAAGATACAACCTGGACAATGTAGCCAAGGACATCCTTTACAAAACCTTGGACAAAGCCATGTTCAATAAAGTCAAATCATGCAAAACGGCTAAAGAAATGGGACAAGCTAACATTGATTTGTGAAGGCTCGAGCAAATCAAAGAAAACAAATTATCGAGTGGTGACAGAAATTTGAGAACTTCAAAATGATCTCAGGAGAAAACCTGGATCAACTGGATGCTCGGTTCACGTAAAATCACCAACGAGCTATCTCGCACTTGGAAAGGAATATACACGAAGGAAATGTGTATGAAGATCCTAAAAAGTCTTCAAATTGAATGGGAAATGAAAGTCATGTCACTAAGACATTCCATGGACCTATCAAAGACATCCAACCATGAACTATTCTCGACCTCAAAGCCTACGAGTTTGAGCCGAGAAGAAAAGACCAGGAAGAGACAATTTGTACCCAAAACATTTGCTCTAATTGTTAAAGATGGGAATAGAGTCGAGGTCAAAGAAGTCATTGACCCGGAAGAAATAGCCCTACTAGTAAAAAGGTTCAACAAGTTTTTCAATAAGAACTACAAGAGAGGCAAGGGCGAATCCTCCGGAAGACACTCGGCTCCCTCCAAATCAAGGGAAGATAGGCCAACCAAGAGAACAGATCATCAAAAAGTCAATATCAAAGGGCCGACAATCCAAGAATGGAAAGAGCGATCAAAAGGTTGAATATCTATGCTGAATCTGTAGGCAACCAGGTCACTATGCCATTGATGCCCATATCCTGTAGTCAACAAATACAGGAATGAAGAAGAAAGAAAGGTCTTCAAAGAAAGAAGACAAGAAAAGAAAAGGCAATGTTGGTCGAGAAAATGCTTTGAGTCAAAAGACACGGTGATTCAAAGAGCAAAGAAGCCGACTACTCAAGTGACTTTGAAGAAAAAGCCCCGACCGTTTGATGGCCAAGGAACAAGATCAACTCCGACCAAGAAGATGAGGTAAACTCCAACTCATCAAACTCGATTCTAGTGATAGTGATCTGTGACACACACACCTCATCACCCACTGATCTTTATGACTCATTAGGCAAAATGATGAAAGATTTTGAGCACATTAAATCCTCACACACACTACTAAATGAGGAAAACAGCCTACTCAAGAGCCAAAACTCACGGTGGAGCCGAGTACTCTAAGTCAAATAGTGATGAGAATGAAAGTTTAAAAGGCTGAAAAAGCCAAGCTAATAGCGAGAAATTGCTGCCATAGAAAAGAGGGAGAATGACCTCAAAAATGTTATTGCCTCATTCACTAAGGCATCTAAATCATTGGATGATCTTATTATGAGTCAAAGAGAATGTGGAGACAAGACGGGGCCTAGGATTTAACTCCTCCGTGATATGTCAAACTTCAAAAGTAATTTTGGAAAAAGGATCTTCAAGCAATGAAGAGTCTAAAAAATCCAAAACTCTAAATGTTGCACACACATTCACTCCAAAGCACAATTACAAGCAAAGCGGCCTTGGTTATAAAGGAAAAGGAAAGTTAAACTGATAGTTGAGTGCGCTAAAAGGACAAATTTGAGAAGAGATTGATCGAGTTCTCAAAGAAACTCCAAACAGAAAAATACTCAGTAAAGAAGAAGCAAGAGCTACCAAAACCCTAGAAAATCTATAAAAGAAATACATATGATGGGAATGGTAGAAAATATCCAAGCCAAGCCGATTGGAATGATGTGAACTATCAGCATAGACTTATGGAATATAAGCCCAAATGGCAAAGGCCTAGAACTCAGCAAAGGCCATTCCAAAAATATAAGAGCTTTCATCGGCACACATATGCACCTAGGCACTACACTCAGAGACACCACAATTACCCAAAGAAGGCAATTGCCAAAACACATATACAGGCATACAAACAAAAGAGACAGTTGTATGAACCTAGAATCCCCAAGCAATTTGCCAAGATTAATTATGATTATGGCACTGATAGATGGCAACCCCTTAGAGTCAAATCATTTGGCTATAAGTTGGTTGGATCATCTTACAATTCTAACCCCTCAGGACCCAGACAAGTATGGGTACCTAAAACTTAATTTCTTTGATTGCAGGTTCAAGGAACAGCTGAGTGCCAAGGAACCTGGTATATGGATAGTGGCTGTTCCAGACATATGACAGGAAATAAGAAAAATCTGTCAAAATTCAAGGAAGTTAAAGGAGCAAAAGTCATATTTGGAGGAAATGAAGCTCCAGGTGAAATAAGAGGCATTGGATCCATCAAGAGGAATGGATTAGAAATCACAGATGTTGCATATGTTGAAGGACTCAACTTCAACTTGCTAAGCATCAGTCAACTCTGTGACAAGGGTTATAATGTTGGATTTAACATGGGTATATGCCAAATCAAGGAGGCTGAATCGAATGAAGTTGTGTTGCAAGGATGCAGATAAAGAACATGTATGTAGTAGATTGGTCAACCGCTACACCCAAAGACTGCCTACTAGCAAAAAGCACAGCTGAATCAAGTTGGTGGCACAAAAAAGCCGAGTCACTGAATTTCAAAATGATTAACAAGCTTGCTGTATAGTCTTGTGGAAGGACTTCCGGACTCGATATACGAGAAAGGAGAGTATATGTGACGCATGTCGAAGGGAAAATAAATCAAATCATCATTCAAAGAAAAGACATGCCCATCTTCAACAAGAATCGCACCGCTACATACGGATCTATTTGGCCCAGTGGAACCAAAGCTAGCATAAGTGGAAAGAAATACACCTTGGTGGTAGTAGATGACTACTCAAGATATACATGGACAATATTCATGTGTAAGAAGAAAGAAACTCTCTACAGAAACTACCAGGTGATGAAGAGGATTCAAAATGAGAAGAGCCAAACCATTATCAAAATAAGATCAGACAGAGGAACCGAGTTTGTCAATGGAATAATAACTCGTATTGTATTGAAAATGGTATTGGTCATGAACTATTCAGCAAGAACTCCACAAAGCAGAATGGAGTTGCAGAAAGAAGGAATAGAACTCTCAAAAAGAAGACAAGGACCATGTTAGTCAAGGGGGTTACCAAAAAGATTTTTGGGTCAAGCAATCAACACAAACTTGCTACACTCAAAACAGATGTATGATAAAAGACAAGCGGTGACAAAGACTCCCTATGAGATTTGGACTGGAAGAAAACCAAATGTTGCATATTTTAGAATATTTGGATGTAAAAGCTTCATCCACAACAATGGCAAAGACAATCTAAAGGCCTTCGATGCTAAAGTCGATGAAGGTATCTTCTTGGGATACTCACCAAAGCAAAGCCTACAGAGTACTCAACAAAAGGACTATGGTTGCGAAGAATCCATTCAAGTGGTATTCGATGAGCCAAATGTAAATGGAGAAGACATTGAAGAGTCGGTGATAAATTTCAATCATCCAACCATACAAAAGAGTCTTATGTCAAGTCAAGTGGAATTATAAACTCGAGAAGAAGATGAGATAGTTGAATCTCAAAAACAAGCTGGAAAATTTGCAGCTAAGTGACTACGAGAGAGCTGATCAAAGCAACACACCGCTAGACGATCAATCCAGCCAACTTACTCCAACTCCTCGATGTAAGATGGCCGAGAGACCATCCACTTAACTTGTCATTGGAGATATAAGAGAAGGTGTCAAAACAAGATCCTTAACTCAACAAGAATCTATGTTCACATGCTTTATCTCGCAAATAGAACCCAAAGATGTGTTACAAGCATTGGATGACACACATTCGATTCAAGCTATGCAAGAAGAGTCAATCGGTTTGAAAGAAATAAAGTATGGGAATTAGTTCAAAGACCCACCCATCAAAACGTTATTGGTACTAAATGGGTGTTCGTAAACAAGATGAACGAGGAAGGTTCTGTGGTAAGAAACAAAGCAAGACTAGTAGCCAAAGGATATTGCCAAGAAGAAGGAATAGATTTTGATGAAACATTTGCTCCTCGTAGCAAGATTGGAAGCTATAAGGATGTTTCTTGCCTATGCACTCACAAGAAAAGAGCTATGTGAAAATTTTCAAACCTCATGCAAAGTAAATTTGAAATGAGCATGATGGGAGAGCCGACATTCTTCCTTGACTCCAAGTGAAACAACTGAAGGATGGAACCTTCATAAGTCAAACAAAATATACCGAGATTTAATGAAGAAATTTGGTATGGAGGAGAAGTCTTCTCGTGAAAATACCAATGAATACATCACCAAAATGGACATGGATGAAGATGGCAAGCTCAGAGATCAAACAAGATACTGAGCACTTATTGGATCATTGCTCTATCTCACAAAGCGGGCCGGACATCATCTTTGTAAGTGTATGTGCAAGATTTCAATCTGCTCCAAAAGAGAGCCATATGACAAAGCCTAAGAGAATATTGAGATACTTGAAAGGAAGCCAAGAAGTTGGCTTATGGTATCCAAAGGAAGGTGGATTCAAGCTAATTGGCTATTCGGACTCGACTATCTTGGATGCAAGAGTTGACAGGAAGAGCACCTCGGGCACATGTCAAATGCTAGAAAACAGTGATTTCTGGTTTAGCAAGAAGCATAATTCAATAGCCACCTCTACAAACAAGCATAATACATAGTTGCGGGCAAAATGTTGTGCCCAAATCCTATGGATGAGACAAAGATCTCGAGAGACTATGAAGTTGAGGAAAAAGAAATTCCAATCATGTGTGATAACACAAGTGCAATTGCAATCACTCAAAATCTCGTGTTGCACTCAAGAACAAAGCATATCAATGTCGATATCACTTCATAAGAGATCATGTTGAAAAGAAGGACATCATCTTGGAATATATCTCAACCGATAAACAATTGGCCGACATCTTCACAAAACCATTATGTGAGTCAAGATTTGAAGAACTCAAGCATGAGTTAGGGTTAATTGAGTTTTGAGCCGACACTCTCGAGAAGAATCAAAGAAAAGAAATGGAACACAAAAAGGGAAAAAGAGTGAACTCACAAATCAACTAAGTAAATCACCAGTCGGAAAAGACAAATTTATACCAAGTCACCGACAATTTGAGTCACAAAGAGAACGTGAGAAGAAGAGTTAAACCACTAAGGGTAAAAGCTGAGTCATTTATGAACAAAGTGACAAAAACGCAATGTCGTTTTGACTAAGCGAGAATGTTTTTAAGAATTACGTCAAGATAATTATGACGCGTGTACAGGCAAAAGCCGCACACCAAGCTTATGATTGGATATAAATATCGCCGCATTAAATACGAGACATTAAATGCTACATCGGCGTGTAAAATCTAAGCCGTCGATTTCGATCACATTTCAAAAACCACCCGCACGCCCTTTCATAAACCATACTTAAGCTTTCCTTCTTTCTCTCTCTCATATTACCCAAACCGTTCATTTCTTTCGAAGCAAAGGCAAAACTCTCTCAAAACCCTATCTATCTTCAAATCAACCTCTAAGTTTTCTTGGTGAAATCTGAAAAATGGCACCAACCTATGATTTTGTCAAGTTAGGAAAGCAAATCCACACCGGTCCTTGTGGATTTCGACGGCATGGTGAAACAGGGGGTCCGACGACACCTTAGTGAAGAAAATTAACCGGAGAAATTGGAAACGCCTGGGGCCAAATCGTTTCGACATTGGAATATCCGATGACCTACGTGGAGGAGGTCGCACGTTCACGTGAACGCCGAGACTCACGATGAAGGGATAAAGTCATCTGCATTCACGGAAAGAAGTTCACCATCTCTCGCCAAGGATTTGGTGAACACGCTCACTACCGATGGAAGGAGCATCGTAAATCAACGATCCGATGTAAACTGGCCGCCGCTTGGAAGGAAATAGCCAAGCCCGACTATGCTTTGATAAAATAGTTTACACAACAAACAAGAGGCCTTTGAAGGAGGATTATCACAAATCGTTGGACATAGTTGCCAAATGCATAGACATCAAATTTGGCAACTTTTTACCAATCAAAAGCAAAGTTGATCGTAATGGCTGCGATCATTGAAGAAAAGAAAATAAACCGGGCTGAATTTGTCTACAAAGCAGACTCGCGAGAATGTAGGGAACAAATCCTTCAAGGAAGATGGTGCATTTGGAGGATCCTAGGATATGGCCTGGTGATTGGCGGCTAATGGAGGTGAAAGGAGTCCCTCTTAGACATGGAAAGGCGTTCCTTGTAAACAAGAGGATGTTCGAATCAAACCCTCTCGGCGCAGAAGAGAGCCCACGCCAAGAGAGTCGACACGAGTGAGGGGGAATCGGTGACTCAAGATACATTGTTTCCTCTCCACCAAAGAAGAAAGCTCCCCCTCGCGGTGCTTAAGAAGATCAAGTTGCTCCCGCAGAAAGAAAAACAAACTGCGCTCCCCGCCCGCAACCGAGTCACCTGCCGCCCATGACCGTGTCTCCCGCCCCAAAGAGCGGTCGAGAAGGACTCTCAAATACCTTCTCCGATCGTCAAAAAGAGGAGAACCGATAAGCCAAGACGGCCAACTCCTCGAAGAAAACACCAGAGGCCCCGCCGCCAAGACTAAGAAAAACTCTCTCGAACCGTAAATTCCTCTCGGTACAAACTAGAGACGAAGAAGAATCATCAAGCACTCCGAGCTTGAGAAACCGGGCCGAGTCGCCCACTCAACCAGAGCAGACACGGAGACTCGCCTGGAGAAGAGAGTCCCGTGATATAATTGATGAAAAGCCACTAAGTCGCGCTGAAGGCGATCGCAGAGGTAAACCGATGAAAAACAATTGTAGTCCGCGCAGTGAGACACAAGAAGAAGTCGATAGAGTCGATAGTGATGTGATGATCCTATCCCCACCTTACCCAGACATCCAAAATCGTCTGCGTGAGTGGAGGAAAGGAAATTGAGTCGATCAAGGGAACAGTTCCAAC
Source organism: Rehmannia glutinosa (assembly GCA_016081115.2). NCBI lineage: Eukaryota > Viridiplantae > Streptophyta > Magnoliopsida > Lamiales > Orobanchaceae > Rehmannia > Rehmannia glutinosa. Next base: position 52,746,950 of record CM071928.1, read on the forward strand.
GGCCCGAGTTTATTGAATAAGAAGAGGAATCTGAACTTCCTTGGACTAACCTCGTGATCTCAAAGATGGATGAAGAAAATCGCATGAGATATCTGCCGCATTTTCAAGGATAAGGAGAAGGAGAGATCGAGAGGAAGCGAGGCAAGAGAGAAGGCCAAAGATCTCCGCTCTCTCACCGGAACCACAGAACATACACATTTTCACTTCGATATTCTATCGAGAAAGTGATGAGGATCTGGACCCGCGCCGCCACGTAAGAGTTGCAAATGCAGCAAGCAATGCATGAATCAGAATTCTTCATGAGAAGAGCATGATGGAGGGACCAGGAGAGTCCTCCAAAACACAAACTGAAATTGATCCAATGGGAGTGGTTCAAAGAAATCGCCACCGTTGTTGCTGCCACCACTTCCTGACTCACTCGGAAGGAATTAAAGGAATCGGCGATGAAACCGGGTTAGTGGGGACCCCGGTTGAGCGAACCCCTAATGAAGGTGTCTTACCACCGCCCCAACGGCTGAACACTCAGAGATACAGCCGGGAGTTTGGAGACGAGTGACCCCATTCCAAGTCACTCGGTGCGCGCCCCGAGGGGGAAACTCCCTCCACCGCGGCAAGGTCGGAGAAAGCTGCAGATGACTCCACGACTAATCTAGGAGGCGAAGTGGAGAAGGAACAACCACAATGTACACAACAAGTTGTCATCAACGAAGCTCGAGACAATTGAGATTGTCTCACCGAGGTGCCAATCGCTGAAGGCTAATGACGCGATGCGTCGAGGCATGAGGAAGGAACAACCCGGGAGTTAACACTGGCGATGAAAGTGCAATCCATGGGGTTGAGACTCCAATGGATGCCACTACGAGAAGACCCTAAGCATACCGACACCTTTGCCGAAAGGGAGGTCCAGAGCCTGTTGAGTTGAGACGTAGGAGGTAATGAAGGCCCACGGGAGGTTGAGACTTCCGGGGTAAAGAAGTCAAGTAGAGAACATCCCTCCCGCTATCATTGATCCATCGAAAAAGGAGATAAGCGCTTCATGATTCCCAGTGATAATCCCCGATGTAACCTTTTTGGGATCAAGGCGACGAAGAAAGCCGAGTCATCCCCGTGATCGATCCAAAAACTCGATTGCGGATGTTCCGGCAGACGAGCAAGTCCGATCTCAAGACTACTCGTCAAACTTTCAATTTTGATGATGAGCCACCAATGGAAATCTCATCATCATCCGATGACGCTTCGATAAGGCCGAGGACCACCCACTAATCGAGAAACCATTTGAGACCAACGAAGCCGTTGAGACAGTGAGGCTCAACAAGCCGGGTCCACTTCACAACAGACCCACCAAACAGAGTCCCACTGCGCAGGCTCCCCAAAGCGCAGCGAGTTCGACTCCAAAAGGAACTTCACGCGCACCTCTCATCATTGAACAAATCCCGTTGGCCGTGATGATTCCTTTGTAGAATCATTTCCTTTCTCCTCGGAGGTACCGACCTCCCGAAGAGTCGAGAACGAGCTCGCACGCCTTCCACTGCACCAGCCCGTCATTCCGTCGTGTACCATCGTTCAGTGACTATGACTTTGATGATGCATGGCCATCAATCGCAAATTCAAGAAACAAATTAAGTTGGGGAGGTGTTCAAGGCATTATTTCTGAAATTGAAGCGGATGGAGAGGCACCAGGCCTCTATGGACATGCGATCGACAACAAAGATGCCAACCTTCATCGCCGACTTGAGAGGCATAATCCAGGATCGGGGAATGGTGGCAACAACAACAAACAATGCGTGTGGAACAAGTTAGATACTTCAGGACATTGTTCAACAAGCTCAGTAGGAGAGCCGAGAATGCCGATGCAAAAACGAAATTGAGAGAACACATTGAGCACATTCATGAAGCTCACACTTTGCCGAGATAAGCTGCGTGAGCAAAATAAGAGTGATCTCCAGCGATATGGAAGAAAACATGGATAGAAAATTCAGCTTTCTCACGGCCGAGATGAAGCTAATTTGTTGAGAGTCCAACGCTACTCGCTCAATTTCGGCCGCATACACCGCAATGCACTCGAGGCGTAACTCGGCTATCGCCAGCTCGACTTCCCGCTACAAGATGTTTCAGTGTTCTCTCTCCTTGATGATGCCAAAAAGGGGGAAGAGGAATACTTTAAAGCGCTAAAGAGATCCGGTCGGAAAAGGAGGAAGAACAGTAAAGGGAAAGACGGTGAGGAAGTGTCAAAACAAAAGAAAGGGAAGTCCGTTGAGTGGGAAGGATCGAAAGATGTGACCTTGATGATTGCACAAACCCCCCAACAAGGTCTTGTCACTGGTGACATTATCGCTGAGAAACTCCCTGACTCGCCACTCCAACACTGCTATATCTATGGCCGAAAAGAGAAAGACAATTGAAGCAGTTGATGGAGGAAGTGGAAGGAAGAATGGATGCCCGAGTTATGAACATCTTGAAACAACATGGAGGCATTCCAAGAGACAGAGACACTTATGCCATCTCGGATGTCGGGACCGAGCCACGATCGTTGATGAATTTAAAACGCCGCATCCGAAGGATACTTTGCAAAAATGTCTATGGCTCAAGCTTGGGACTTGTACTGGGAAAAGGGTCTCATGTTATGTGAAGAAGCCGACAGGCCAGATTCACCGACAGCCACTCTCTGCTGGTCACTCCATTTTGGAAAGAAGAAGACCCCAAAGACAATACACGCCCAGGTAGAGGAAGAAGCGATGGTGGAGGAAGAGGTTTCACCCAGGCCTCGCCCAAAAACATTGTGTACGTAGATCCGGCAAGAAAGGAGGATCTCTTGGGCCGGGTTCTTGACCAAGTAGCCAATTTGCAAGTGGCTAAAAGTAATCTTCGAGTATGCGAAAAGAATAGAAGAAGAAAATAAGAGACAAACTCAGCTATGGGAGGAAAGACAAGAGAGATTAAGAAGAGATGAAGCTGCCAGGAAGGCATATGAAAAAAGAAGAAGAAGGCGGCCGACGATGAGAAAAGAGAAGAAGAGCAGAAGATGCTAAACAAGATGAAAGAAGGAGACAAAATGAAGGAGATGAAGTGTTGTTTGTCCACCCCTTCATGTATTTTACTATGTAAATACATACTATGTAAGTCTTCCGCAATAAAGCCATAAATTCTTTATTTTTTTTCTAGACAAATGTTTGCTCGATACACCTTGTAAATGATTGTGTAAAAGAACAAGAATGTTATGATCAATAAAAGGATTGATTCTACGCATACATTCTATGTGAATACACCATCTGTATGTATCTTTGCTATTTACATTTTTGAATGGTTTAAGTTTTGGCATCATCAAAAAGGGGGAAATTGTTGGGAAATTTATTGTTTAGATTTTGATGAATGCCATGTAAAACTTAGAATAGGAAGTTGGCACCCCAATTTTGTTGTAAATCGCATTGTAATAAATAGGGCTGGGTCAAGGTGAGTTAAGTCACTATGCCCAAACATGCAAGAAGACAATCGAGACTAGAAGGAAGACTCACTGCGAGACAATGAGTATGGCAAAGAAGAGAAGACGGAACTCTATCAAGGAGCAGTGAGATGCGGTGAGTGGAGTATCAATCAAGTCAACTCAAGAAAAGCCAAGTCTCAAGTTGAAGTGACAAGAGTCATCCAATGATTGGAAGTCGACTTAAGTCACCTGGGGGAAAGCAAGGAAATGCAATAAGTCGAGATAATCGAAAAAGATCCGTTGTACGTAAATCAAGAGAATTACCTAAACAAGTAATATCTCCATGCTACCTTTCTCAAGTGCTCACCCTTAAGCGTGCAAAAGGAATAAAACTAATGAGAAGCACTACACCGTGTCGTAACTCAAAAGGTGAAGAACAATTCATACGAGGAAATGGCAATTCCAAGGACTCGCAACAAGACAAGCGACCACAAGTGACTTTCAAAAATAAGCCTATCTCTTCAACGGGCAGATTTTTGAAAGATCACTATAAAAGGCCGAGGAATGACTCGAGAGTAGGTGACCGTAACCACAAACATTCAAGCAATTATTAGAATCAGAATCGAAATATTCTCAAGTTATTAAACGCTCAATCCTCGGGCTTACACTACGAAGAACATCAATCCAACACTCACCGTGAAGGAAAGATAACTTCAATCGGTTGAAGAGGAAACATCAAGAATCGGGTCACATTCCACGAAGGATTGTAGGAAGGTTCAAGGTCGAACCAAGTCTTGAGCTTTTGGAGGGCTTCGTGATCAAATCCAAAGAGCTTGAGCAAGTGGGCTGTAGTAGCAAGGCAAATGCCTTATGAACAAGCCGAGTCGCACGAGAAGCCGCCTGAGTGATCAAGGCGTCTCTGTGATCGAGTCCCAAAGGATCAAGTCACCGTGTGTGATCAAGACTTGATATCGGATTACCACTTTGTATCGATCAATACCTAGTGGATTCCTCCGTGAGTTGGAGAAGAGAGGAGTAGAAGAATTACCCCATCTTCGAACCTCTACAAAAATCTTATTGTGTCATTTACATTTCAAAGACTTTAATTCTTGCATCATATTTGTTTAATTCTCACGACATATTTGCTATCCATTAGATAATCTCTAAGTACTAAATCAAGCTCTAAATCTCTACTTAACCAAACTTAAGGGTGTTAAGTCTTCCACGAAAAACAAACCACATTGAGTTAATATAGACTTAATAGCCGAGTTATTCCATCAATGTCGATTGAGTCCGTTGAGAGACTAACTCTACCGATTAACTAAATTGGTGCCCACCAAGGACACACCATTTGTAGTATCAACTCGAATTTTTAAAAGGACTAAATCAAAATTTGCAAGGTTTATTCAACCCCCTTCTAAACCTTACACTTATACCCCTTGGGACCTACACCACTCTAATCATCACGCCCAAACGGACGCGCGATTTACGATCCACAACTAAAATACAAATAACCAAATAGTCAGACGAATATCATCGAGAACCCAATGAAACAGTCAAAATAGCAGCGGAAATAAAATAACAAGCACAACTTACGGTCCACAATCCATAATCCAAATTACATCCTCGAAAATCAACCAACGATAACAACTTAAAAGTCAAAGGGTCCTACGCCCTTCGATACAAAACCGAATGAAAAGAAAACAAATTAGTCCAACAACAATCAAAAGAAATAAGTCCATCAACAACAACAAGAAGTAGTAAATCCAACAAGCTTGAGTACAAAGGCACAATCCAAAGCCTGTTCAAGATCTTCAACGAAGTCCTCATCTAAAAGTTAAAAAAGGTGGGGATGAGATATAAATCTCGATGGATGGGGTGATCGTGGTGCAAGTGTGGCGATATATAGTTAATGCGAGAAAACAGTTATATGAAAAACGCGTGAGTATGATGCATGAATTCACACATAATCCATGCGCCGTGATAAATATATTTAAGTAATATACTTATACGTTCAAGAAAACAGTTCATGGTCACACAGCACTATGTGATTCAATCCAAGACAGTAGATTGCGCTTAAATGTAACGCCAATCCCATGCAAGGCGTATAATGGTTGCGTGACGGATTTGTAGCGCCAACCAATGCAAAATAAGTAGCGGTTGTGTACGGATTTGTAGCGCCAACCAAATGGGTCCGATAACTCCGAATCGTGGATCGACAACGATTCCTTCGTTCTTCCTTGTAACTCCCGAGCAAGATGGTCCAAGACCCGTCACCTTATCGCTCCATAGGCAAAGACAAATCCACAAAGAGAGCTAGCTAGGCCGGATTGTCATAATCATGATTATACCTCAAGTACTACGACCCGCTTCCCTTTGACAAACTCCGTCCCTCGATTGGATTAGGACGATGGGGCGGAAGAGTGGAATAGCAGCGAGCTACCTGGTTTCGCCCCCCGACGTATCCATTCCGATCGTGAGCTCGACATACCAAGTTGACTCAGCAGAAAGTAAATACAAGTTCGTAGTAAACCAGGCAATGAGTATTATTGATTCAGGGAAGCGATTCAGAAAATTTTGAAACGCGAGTGGCAATCATGGCGTTGGTGGAGTTTTGATGAAGATGATTATCGGAAGGATAAGCAACCTTCGATATCTTGAAAGATTAGTGTTTGATAAATGTTTTTATCATGATTTTGATGATTTTGTTTTTACACCAAAACAATGTTTTTAGATGTTGTCCAAATACTCCTAAATGATTTAAATTGTTTCTACTTATTTTCCGGAGTATTTCTTCTAGTTTATTTTCGACATTAAATTGACAACACTTTTTATGATTTTGAGTTAATGTGTTTTTACATCAAACAATGTTTTCAAATGTTATCTAAATACGCCTGATCGGTCTAAAATGTTTTCACTATTTTTCTGAGTATTTCTTGAAGTTTATTTTCGATATAAAAGGTGCATTTTCCTCTCGGGAATATTATGTAAGTCCAAGCGGCTACGATAATCTAGAGGGGGTGAATAGATTATCTCCATTTTCTCGATTATGCCCTTTTTTTCGAATCAAACAAGCCAAAACAAGAATAAAGGTGTGGGAAGTAAATAACACGCGTCGATTTATAGAACTTCACCCCACCTAGGGACTACGTGCTCTACCACCCCAGTATAACTGGGTTGGGTTTCGAAAAAGAAAAAAGAATTTTATTAATTACCATAATTAATACAACATCACCTTACAACACCTCTTTGGAGATTACCACAATCTCCCTTGAAGATTACCACAATCTTCAACGACACCTTGTGAAGATTACCACAATCTTCCGACTGAAGAATACCAAATTCTTCTACACCTCAAAGAGCACCAAACTCTTCAACAAGAAGATTACCACAATCTTCTTACACCTAACACCTAGATCACCCAAGTGTGTTCTTATCACAAGAACACTCACAAGGATATCTTGTGTTGAATGATGAATCCAAATTCAAGTTTACAACTCGATAATGAAATATACAATTTTGAGTGCAAGTGTAATCAAGAATAAAGCCTAGACCTCAAAATGTGAAAGTGTAAGACCTTAGGCTATTACAACAAGAATATTGAAATGAAGAACAAAAGTGTTTGCTTGAATGTATCTTGTTGTGTTGTATTGTTCTCTCTTATTGTGTTGCTTCAAATCTTCCTCTATTTATAGGAGATGATTGATCATGGATAGGCTCCTCTTGGGGATTGAAAATCTACAGAAAAATGCAATAAAAATCAAGATTATAGCTGTTATAAATCAACCCCGCAATTTAAGGAAAAGCTTGTCTACTGCACAACGGTTAGAATTTGCTGTCAAAACAATAGGGCGACCGGTCGCGTAGAAATAGACGCGTTGAAAGATAATAACACAAATTAAACACAGGGCGACCGATCGACCTTGGTCCGACGACCGACCGGGATGGCCGGATCGATGCAAAAAACAATACAGGGAGTTGGCAAACATCCAGTGCAATGGTCGACCAACGCGACGTCGGCGTCGAGTCGGCCGACCTCTTGAAAAAACTTCCATCCGAGTTTTCTATTTTCAAAACTCATCTTCGTGCACGGGTTGCCCTATGGGCGACCGTAGGTCCAACACGAGACAAAAGTGTTGTCCAATTTTTGTTGAAAATAAACTTCAAGAAATACTCCAAAAAATTAGTAAAAATATTTTAAATCGATCGGGAGTATTTGGACAATATTTAGAAACACTGTTTTGGTGTAAAAACACATTAACACAAAATCATTAAAAGTGTTGTCCAATTTTTATCGAATAATAAACTCTAAGAAATACTCCGAAAATTTAGTAAAAACATTTTAAATCATTTAGGAGTATTTGGACAACATTTAGAAACATTGTTTTGGTGTAAAAACAAAATCACCAAAATCATGATAAAACCATTTATCTAACAAACTCCCATTTTTTTGATGATTACAAATCAAAACAATTTAAAGAGGTCGATTTTGAAAACAAAATAATTTTTTCGGTTAAAAATTAACTATCCGTTGAGAGCGACAACATTCCACGCATAATAAACACAAGGATGGGAGTAGAGATATTCAAACACATTTTACAAAAGCTCCCCCTATCAACATGCACAACAAGAGTAATATAGAAGCAATCAATCAAAAGCTAAAAGCTCAGCTTTTACATATTAAACTTAAGTATCAAGAGCTTATAAGCTTCCCCTCTCAACAAAACATCATTAGACATGAATATAAGTCCATAACACATCCAATGGACTAAGTGCTTTTCACAGCTTTTGGCTTTAGAGAGCCATAGCTTAAGCTTCTTTCGCGAGCTTATTTTAGCTTCTTTGAGCTAAAGAGCTTATATCTTATTTCTCCCCCTTTGGAATCATCAAAAAGAATGTTAGCACGATAAAAACATCATATTATCATATCAAAGTGCGCAATTCAACTGATTTATCGAGCTATTGATCATTAAGCTTAAAATCCCAAAAGCTAAGGGAATAATTGATCAAAATGACTTGTAAAAGTTCGTAAAAGCTCGTTTGATTTGCAAAACATGATCTCTATAAATATGTAAGACATTTGAAATCGAGAGAATCATGCATGTGATGAATTTTCTTTGAAACGTTTTATCGAACACTTGGCGGGCATCAAATAATAAAGAAGATATATATAGCCCTTGTAAAAATAACCAAGCCAATTTTTTCATTACCAAAAGCAATTTTACAAATATCATCCAACAACAATCATCATGTCCAACACAAATATATAAAAATTCCAACAAGATATTACATATGAAGCACATTCTCAAGGGTTCAACCCAATTGAGATAAAGAAGAAGAATTCTTACCAATTAATCGGAGAGGTCGGGTATCACGAATGATATAACAATAGTATAAACTCAAAAATATATAATTTACAAGAAAGAAATCATTTTAAGTGAATTGTGTGTGAAATTTGCAAAGGGGTGCGAAAATAGTGAAAACAACAAGAAATATGCTAAGGCAGGAACATAACCGATTATATCAACATTTAACACATGTTCGATTGGTCGGAGGTGAGGTCGACCGGCCCAAGATGAGGTCGACCGGTCGACCTCACTTCATTTGGTCACTGGAGTTGTCTGTTCTGCCATTTTTCGAAATTTGATCCAAAAATCCGATTTTTCACCCCTAAGTTTTAAAATCATACGAAATGCAAATATGGACCTCATCAATATACATTATGTCTAATCAAGCTCGAAATGAGCTAAAAGACTCGGCGGTTAACGATTAAAAACAAATGTCCGCGAGTTATCCTTGAGATGGAATTAAACACATCTCATTTTTTTCGTTTTTTTTTGAAACACATTCCCTTAGAAAAAGTTATCAAATCTCAATATGTTTAGTTCGATTATAACAAACCATATTTTGAGAAATTATTAATACCGGACTTGTTATCCCCAAAAATGTGAACGTTTTAAGACTTTGGATAAACAAGTCATAAGAAGAAGTGCCTTTCAAATATTTGAAAATTTCTTTTAACGATACTTTAATGAGATTCGTTGGGATAGTTTTGAAGTCGAGCATATAGACATAAGGCATAAAAATGTCGAGTCTATGGGAATAATAAAAGTAGATAAACATACCTCGAATTTGTTTGTCAACCAATATGCCTTTAGCATCTTTATCTAACTTGATGTTGGTTGCCATAGGAGTAGTGATGGTCCTTCCTTCTTTAATGTGAACTTCTTCAAAAGTTCTTCAAAAGTACCTTCTTGGCATTGTTTAATTTGAAGTCCAAGGAATAAATTTTGCTCCCCCATCATGCTCATCTCAAAATTCACCTTGCATTAAAATATCCTTGAGCTACTAACCTTGCCTTGTTTCGAACAATCTTGCCTTGGTCATCAAGCTTGTTCCGAAATACTAAAAAACAATTCCTGCAAAATCTTAACACGATATCTTGCACAAGAGCATAGTAATATCGAATAATATAGACACTATAGCAAGTAACACATACTATGCTTAAAGAAAATCATCAAGAGTTTAATACAACATGTAAGTTCAAATATTCTTTTAGGAAGCTATATAAGGTCTCTTTTGAAATTTGAAAATTCAAGAGCATATAGTTGAAACCTCATTAAAAGAAGTATTTGAACAAGAGTTTTGTCAAAGCAAATAAGACTAAGGACATGAATATGTGCAATCAAATGCATAATTTTGAGAGGAGGATAAAAATTGAATGTTTTATCAAAACAAATATAATCCTTTACAAGTCTCGGATAAAACAAGCCTTATCGAATAGTGCCTTTCAAAAATCGAAAAATCCTTTTAATGGCACTTGTATAAAATACTTTGAAATATCTTGAAAAGCAAGCACATAGGCATATGGCAAAAATATATCGAGTCTATGAGATGAATAACAATGATGAGCGTACCTCGATAGTTTATGTCACCCTTGACATATTATGACGTAGATAGTCATTTATGAAGATATATATCCTACACAATTCTTAAACAATTTTTGCACAAAACATAAGGGTAAAAGTGTAGGCTAGAGCAATAAGAGATGTCACAAAAATATTATGCTATAAAAAATTATAAGAGATGATAAAACTTACAAGTCATTGTAAATACACAAGCATCATACAAGGTCTCCTTTTCAAAAGATTTAAAAACAATGTATTGAAGACCTTATTTAAAAATATTTTGAAAAATAATTTTGACAATTAATGCAAAAATACAAGCATACATAATAACAACCAAAATATGCGTATTTAAATGAGAAGATACGGTTTACCAATTACGTCATTTTCACGGGTTGTGTCTTTCCCTTTGTTGGTAGTATCTTCCTCTTGAGAAGTTACTTTGTTGATGATGGCTTCTCCAATTACTCCATTTCCAAGGATTGTGTCCTTTCCATTGTTGATAATGTATTCCTCTTGGAAATTCATTTTGATGTTGTCTTCTACTTTGATCAAATGAAACGGTCATTTGATGTCTTCTTGGCGGTATGAATTTTCTTTGATTGTTATTCCGCCGGGTACCTAATATGACATTGTTTTGTGGTATCCTCAAGTGTTTGGGTCCTTTGGGGTTAGCATTGAGACTTTTAGGTCTCCAATAATAATTAGAGCTATTTCTAGCCCGACAAGTATTTACTGTATGACCCTTTTTACCATAATAAAAGCAAGTAATAATTTTAGGAGCATAATGACCAACATGCTTAAAGTCTAGATTCTTTTTCATATGATTAACGACATTAGGCTTATGATCAAGTCCTATTTTCAAATTATCACAACTATGAACATCAACAATTTTGGTCATTTTATCGGTACTCAAGTTGAAGTTTTAATAAATCATTTTTCATGCAATTAATATCCTCAACAAGAGTACTATTTTCCTTTTCAAGGATTCTAACCTTATCAAGTGTGGTGGTGTGAGCACATGAAAGTGATTCGTAAGAGGTAAATAATCTATCCTTATCATTTTTCAAAACATTGAATTCCAATTTTCAAATTTTTGTATTTAACAAGCAAGCTTTGGAATTCATTTTGTAGCTCATCAAAATCATTTTGCAAATCTCTATAATCATTTTGTAATTCATTATCACAAGAAGTATAAGGTTTAGAACTTACCTCGTTTTCTTCTTCGATGCCCATAAGACATTGTTCGACTTCTTCATCATCGGAAGTTGTAAGAAGCTCATCCCATGTTGTTGGATTTGATGTTGTATCCAATTGAGAAGTAGATGCTTTTGAGTTGTTCCTTTCATTTGCATATACTTCATAGATAGCTTCTAATTTTTCCCATGCTTCATGTGCCGATCGTATTCCTCAAATATGACCGTATTCCAGAAAATGTAAGTGAACAATGAAGAATATTTAGAGCTTTACCATTTAAGGAGAGAATTTCCTTTTCTTCATCATTAAGCTCCTTGAGGACTTTGGAGGTGAGTGATCCATCTTTCATCGGGATGGAATCTCCGTTTATGACCATGTTCCAAATATCGAACCCGTAACTTTGTAGATAGCATTCCATTCTTTCTTTCGAAAATGAATAATTTTTGGAATCAAATAGTGCTGGCTTGTTGGTGGAGGCGCCGGTAAGGTAGACTTCATTTGTAGCCATTGATCGTTCCTCTTTGCTCGCGATGTGGAACGAGCTTGCTAAAACGTTTGGCTCTGATACCACTAGTAAGTCCAAGCGGCTACGATAATCTAGAGGGGGGTGAATAGATTATCTCCATTTTTTCGATTATGCCCACTTTTTGAATCAAACAAGCAAAACAAAAATAAAGGTGTGGGAAGTAAATAACAAGCGTCGATTTATAGAGCTTCACCCCACCTAGGGACTACATGTTCTACCACCCCAGTATATCCGGGATGGGTTTCGAAAAAGAAAAAGAATTTTATTAATTACCACAATTAATACAACATCACCTTACAACACCTCTTTGGAGATTACCACAATCTCCCTTGAAGATTACCACAATCTTCAACGACACTTTGTGAAGATTACCACAATCTTCCGACTTGAAGAATACCAAATTCTTCAACAATTCAAAGAGCACCAAACTCTTCAACAAGAAGATTACCACACAATCTTCTTACACCTAATACCTAGATCACCCAAGTGTGTTCTTACCACAAGAACACTCACAAGGATATCTTGTGTTGAATGATGAACCCAAATTCAAGATTACAACTCGATAATGAAATATACAATTTTGAGTGCAAGTGTAATCAAGAATAAAGCCTAGACCTCAAAATGTGAAAGTGTAAGACCTTAGGCTATTACAACAAGAATATTGAAATGAAGAACAAAAGTGTTTGCTTGAATGTATCTTGTTGTGTTGTATTGTTCTCTCTTATTGTGTTGCTTCAAATCTTCCTCTATTTATCGGAGATGATTGAGATAGGTTCCTCTTGGGGATTGAAAATCTACAGAAAAATGCAATTAAAATCAAGATTATAGCCGTTAGAAATCAACCCTACAATTTAAGGAAAAGCTATATGCTGCACAACGGTTAGAATTTGCTATCAAAACAATAGGGCGACCAGTCGGCGTAAAATAGATGTTGAAAGATAATAACACAAATTAACACGGGGAGACGGTCGACTAGGGGTCCGACAGGTCGACCGACTGTCTTTGGATCGACCGGGTGATGCAAAAATAATACAGGGAGTTGGCAAACATCCCAGGCACCGGTCGACGTCTAGGTCGACCGGTCGACCTCTTGAAAAAACTTCCATCCAGTTTTCTGTTTTCAAAACTCATCTTCAGGTACGGGTTACCCTATAGGGCGAATAGGTCCAATACGAGACAGAAGTGTTGTCCAATTTTTGTCGAAAATAAACTTCAAGAAATACTCAGAAAAATTAGTAAAAAACATTTTAAATCGACCGGGAGTATTTGGACAACATTTAGAAACATTGTTTTGGTGTAAAAACACATTAACACAAAATCATTAAAAGTGTTGTCCAATTTTTATCGAATAATAAACTCTAAGAAATACTCCGAAAAATTAGTAAAAACATTTTAAATCATTTAGGAGTATTTGGACAACATTTAGAAACATTGTTTTGGTGTAAAAACAAAATCATCAAAATCATGATAAAACCATTTATCTAACATATTATTGTTTGGGTACGATCGGACAACTACCGATATCTATTAATATCTTTTCTTAGAATATTGTTGTTAAATATATATATATATCTATCTATATCGTAAACTATCGGATTGGGTATTACTTAGATGTGAAACTTGCAGACATTATTGGGACTCCAGACGAGCATTCTGCCATATAATGCTTTGAAATAACGAACTTGTTCGAGTCGCATGGCAGTTTGTTGTTGAGACCATTCCCGGATCCGTACTACTATCCCTCTCAAGTCGGCTGTGAGGGTAGCATCCCTGTTGTCCAGTCTTAAGTCTAGTGAGGCCTGATGTCTTTCAATCTTCGCAATCTCTTCACAGATTTTCTTGAAGACCTCGCGAATCTTAGCTGTCTCACTTGATTCAGCTGCAGGCCACTCTTCATCAAAGTCAAAATCTGCTGGAACAATGGTGTCAGTGGGGATGATTGGATCTTCTCTTACAGCGAATCTTAGTTGCTCAGCAGTGGTCTCTTCTTCTAACTCTGTTAGGATCTTTGTGAAAGGAAACATCTCCTGAAAGGCATCATCGCGCACGTATGGGATGGTTGTAGTCGTTCTTCTTTGCATTTGTGGGAACTGTGATTGACTCGATTTCATTTGGGGCTTTTGGATTGCTTTGCCCGGTGATTGAGCCTTTGTCTTAACAACTTCTTCGGTCTCGATAGACTTTTCTAAGTGAAGAACCCTGTTTCTCTGTTTGCATCATCAACGTCATCGGATGATGATGAGATTTGTGGACTTGGCTCATCATCGAAGTTAAATTTTGTACGAGCCACTTTGTCACTTAGCTGGCTCTTAGTTTTGAGAACATCCTCTCGGTGGGTCCTTAGGATGCAGAATCGAGTGGACTCGGCTTCATCTTCGACCCCAAGAATAATATATCTAAGTTCTCTTGGGAGTCATGAAGTGCGCTTATCTCCTTTTCTATTTGGCGCTTTGAAGCTGGAGGAATGTTTTGTGTCTCTTGACCCTTACCGTGGAAGTCTCCACCTCCCTTAGGCCTTCAATACCTCCAATAGACTCAAGCTGCTGCGAGGCCTTGGTGTTCCTTCGACAGTCTCAACTGTCTTAGGTCTTCTACATTCCCTTCGACGATCGCGAGTTTGTCTTAAGGTCTCCGACCATGGCATCCAAAGGAGTATCAACTCCTTGGATTGCACTTTCACTGCCCACAGTGTTAACTCCCAGGGCATCACCATCCTGTGCCATTTGTAAGAATGTGTCATTAGCCTTCAAAGAAGTGACATTTTAGCTAGGACAGACTCAACTATCCGAGCCGTTAATGTCACTCTGCTGTGTTCTTTTTCTATTTCCACTTTGCCTCCTTTCTATAGGTTTGAGTCTTCCACATCATCCTCCAACCATCTTTGTGGTGGAGAGAGCTTCTCCTCGGTGGCGCACCGGTTGAGTGACTATGATGGGGTCACTCTGCTCCTGACTCGCGGCCTTTTCCTTTGAGTGCTCAGCAGCTGGGGCAGGTGGTAAAATACCTTCTTCAGGGGTTGGCTCAACTTGGGTGCCCAAAATCCCAGTGTTATCGCCCGTGCCCTTGGTACTATCCTCTGATTGCACAGGGGACGTGGCTGCAACATTGTTTGTAGCAATCTGCTGTACCACTCCTAGAGGATCAATTTGCAGGAGAGATTGTGAGGACTCTCCTGGGCCTTCAAACAGATTTTTCTCATGCATGGTTCTGGATTCCCTCAAGGCCTGCTGCATCTCGGACTTCTCTACTGCAGTAACGAGATCCATATCCTCATCACTTTCTGAGTACTCAACAAGATGTTCATGGTTATGTTCGTGAGTACCAGTGAACATGCACATCTGGGACTTCTCTAGAGCAAGGGCTTGCTCCTTAGCTTTATCTTTCTCATCCGCTTTAATGATGCGAGAGGATATCCATGCGATTGTCTTTGTCAAGGGCCCTATCGAGCAGATTGCGACACCAAGAAAGCGTAGCAACTCTTCTTCTTCTTCTTCAATGAACTCGGGGTGAGCGAATCGCACCCTTGAGTGATCCGAACTTCCATGCTCTCCATTTCTCGAGGCGTTGTTTAATATCTGGGTACAATGGAGAGTACATGACAACATCGTCATCATCATCTTCACCTCTCCTCCTATTTCTGGAAATTGAGGTAGAAGGCCTTGATCTTCTTCAGAGGAAGCAACGTTGGTTGCGGGAGGAGAGACAACCTTTTTGACAGTAGGCTCGGTTGTCTCTGCTGCTTCACTCTCCTCAGCTGTCTCTCGAACAACTGGGTCTTCAACAGATCTCTACTGATCGCCCTCAGCAGACTTTGCGGATTCATCAATCACTTCAGGAGACTGCTCTTCCTGAATATCATCAGTCTCAACTTCGTTTGCTAGTTGAGTAGAAGATTCAGCTTTCTTCTTCTCAAGTTCAGATCGCTTGAACAATATTTTCTTCCTTAGAGGAATTTCTGGTTCAACATCCTCTAGTTCGTCAACAATGAATGCTGTTGGGTTTTTCTTAGAGGCAACTGCCTTTCTCGTCTTGGAAGTCCTCTTCTTCCTTATGGCTGGAGAAGGGAGAGAGGGTTCCTTCTCAGTCTCTGCTGCAGGGGCAAGAGTCTCGGCTGCAGGGGCAGGTGACTTGGCTGCACGGGCAGGGGACTCTGCTGCAGGGGCAGGTGCATCCTTTTTCTTAGCTGCAGGGGCAACTTTCTTCTTTGGAGGAGGTGCATCCTTCTTCGCGTGAGCTCTCTTCTGGGCACCTGAGAGGTTTGCCCTAAACATCTTTTTATTGACATGGAAGGGTTTGCCATGTCAAGGGCAATACCCTTCACTTCCAGCAGATGGCCAATCACAAGGCCATATCCGAGAGAACATCCAAAGGAACCATCTTCCTTGAAGGTTTTGTTCAAAACATTATGGCAGAGTCTGCTGTAGATGAACTTAGCCCAGTAACCTTCTTGCCCTGCATGATCGCATCCATGATGATAAGCTTAGTCTTTGACAGCTGGTTGAATCTGCCAAACTTCATATCTACACATTTTGAGACGACATCCATCAACTTATGGTAGTCGTCTTTCAGCAGTTTCTTGTCAGCTGTGTAGACTACCTTAGCAGCACACTCAGGTTTGGCTACTTCTTTACATGCAACAACCAAGTCTACATCAGCTTCATGTATCTCCTTTAGCCCTTCAGAAGGCAATAAGCAGTGCTCAACAAGGTCCTTAGCACTTATTTTAATGTCCTTGTTGTGTACGAAAGACTTGATTTCTTCGTCCTGCACCTCCGCGTTGACATAGAACATTGCGACCTCTTCTAGGTAAGTGTGAGAGTATTCCATGGTTAGAAAAGCCTTGAGACCTGACTTTTCTATCATTTCAGTGATCTTCTTAACAAGGATTTCATCAGAACCCTGCTTCACCATTCCTTCGAAATCTACGGATGATCCTGAGTGGATTTGCTTTGAGAGCTTAACGTAGTCGATCTTTGGTGTCATTTTCAGAGAGTTTTACCGATTAAAAAACTGAAGAACTTGCTTGAGTAAACTTAAGGTTTCCGAGAGAGAATAGAACTTGCTTTGCCTTTGCTTTGAAGATGAACAATTTCAGTAAGAGAGAGAGAAGACTGAAAACCATATATATAAGGGTTACGAAAGGACAGTTCTACGGATTTTGAATTTTTGATCGAGATCAACGATTGATTAAGACGTCAAACCGCATTTAATTCCCGCATTAAATGCAAGCAAAGCATTTATATCCAATCATATGCTTATCGTGCGACTTTTTTTGTACCCGTCATTATTCGTTGACGTCATCCTTAAAAACATTCCCGCTCATTTAAAATGATGCGTTTCATCACTTACTTCATAAATGACTCAACTTATATCAAATATGACTTAACTATGCTACTCTCTTCTCATTAAGTGACTCATCGTCCGCCTAACTCGATCTGGTGACTTCCGATGTGGCTATTTCACTTGGCCGATGTGTGAAACTTGCTCTTTTCTCATTTTCTCATCTTCTAGCTGCTAATTGAGTCTTCCGAGTGTCAACTCAGCTCAATTAACCCTAGCTCATTCTTAAGCTTTTCAAATTTTGATTGACATAGAGGCTTGGTGAATATGTCGCCTAATCGCTTATCAGTTGAGATATATTCCAAAGTGATGTTTTCTTTTCAACATGATCTCTTATAAAATGATATCTCGACATCAATGTGCTTTGTTCTTGAAAGCAACACATGATTCTCGTACGATTGCAATAGCACTAGTGTTATCACACATAATTGGAATCACTTTTTCTTCAATCTCGTAGTCTCTCGGCTCTATTTCATCCATAAGACTTTGGGCTGTGTTTGCGCAACTATGTACTACTCTTCTTGTTTGTGGGTGTGGCTATTGAGTTTTGCTTCTTGCTAAACAAGGAAACCCATATATTTCCTAGCATTTGACATGTACACGATGTACTCTTCCTGTCAACTCTACATCCAAAGATAGTCCGAGTCCGAGTAACCAATAAGCTTGAATCCACCTTCCTTTGGATACCATAACCCAACTTCCTAGCATCCCTTCAAATACCTAAGGATTCTTTTAGCTGCAGTCATGTGGCTCTCTTTTGGTGTAGATTGAAATCTTGCACATACACCTACAACAAAGGTATTTGAAGTAGAGCAATAAGTGCTCTACTTTGATGTCTAGCTTTCTTTGGTGTTAAGTAGAGAAATGATCCAATAAGTGCTCTATATCCGGTTTGATCTCTGACCTTGCCATCTGCATCCATGTCCATCTTTGATGATGTGTTCATTGGACTTTTCACTGTAAGACTTCTCTTCCATACCAAATTTCTTCATTAAATCTCTACGGTGTATTTTGTTTGGCTTGTAAATGTTCCATCCTTCAATTGCTTGACTTGAAGTCCTAGGAAAAAGTCGGCTCTCCCATCATGCTCATCTCAAATTTACCTTGCATGAGGTTTGAGAACTTTTCACACATCTCTTTATTTGTGGATCCAAAAATGATATCATCCATATATATTTGAACAAGCAAAGATACTCTCTCCATCTTGAATTCTCAAGAGTGTTTTATCCACTTTGCCTTTGGTGAATCCATTGTCGAGTTAGAAATTGGGACAATGTATCATAACAAGCTCTTGGTGCTTGTTTGGTCCATATAAG
Organism: Rehmannia glutinosa; assembly: GCA_016081115.2. NCBI lineage: Eukaryota > Viridiplantae > Streptophyta > Magnoliopsida > Lamiales > Orobanchaceae > Rehmannia > Rehmannia glutinosa. The sequence continues at coordinate 52,765,655 of CM071928.1, forward strand.
GCTTTCTTGAGCTTGTACACCTTATCTCCAATAGTCTTTCGCTCAAAACCTGGAGGTTGTTCAACATAGACTTCTTCCTCTAATATCCATTTAGAAATGCACTCTTCATATCCATTTGATACAGTGAAGTTCTTAGGTGCAACATAGGCAAGAAACATCCTTATTGCTTCCAATCTTGCAACAGAGCAAAAGTTTCATCAAAATCTATACCCTCTTCTTGGCAATATCCTTTTGCTACTAGTCTTGCTTTGTTTCTCACCACAGATCCTTCCTCATTCATCTTGTTCCTGAAAACCCATTTTGTGCCAATAACATTTTGATGGGTTGGCCTCTGCACCAATTCCCATACCCTTGTTCCTTTCAAACTGATTCAGCTCTTCTTGCATGGCTTGAATCCAATGTGTATCCTCCAATGCTTGAGATACATCTTTTGGCTCTATTTGGGAAATAAAACAAATGAACATTGCATCATGCTGTGCTCGGATCTGGTTCTTATGCCATCTCGATATCTCCAATAACTAACTCGGTGGATGGTCTCTCGGCCATCTCACATCAGGTTGGAGTAAGTCATCCGGATTTAGCCGCCTCTCGACTAAGTTGTCTTGAACAACTCTTTCATTTTCATTCAGCTGTAGACTTTCCAGCTGTCTTTGAGATTCAGCTATCTCATCTTTATCTGGTTTGATTGCACTTATTTCAGCTTCAACATAAGAACTCTTCTGCATAGTTGGCTGATTCAGCTTATCAACTAACTCTTCAATATCTTCTCCATTCACATTAGGTTCATCAAAAACCACATAGATAGACTCTTATGTGACCATAGTCCTCTTATTCAACACTCTATAGGCTTTGCTCTCAGCTGAGTATCCCAAAAAGATACCTTCATCAGCTTTAGCATCAAAAGCTTTTAAATTATCTTTGCCATTGTTATGGATGAAACATTTGCATCCAAATATCCTGAAGTACCCAAAATGTGGCTTTCTCCCTGTCCAAATCTCATAGGGAGTCTTGGTTAATTGCCTGTTGATCATGCATCTATTTTTTTTTTTTGCAAGTATGCATCTATTTTGAGTATAACATGTTGTGTTAATGGCTTCAACCCAAAATCTCTTAGGCAATCTAGCTTGACAGAAACATGGTTCTTGCGACTTCCTTGAGAGTTATGTTCCTTCTTTTAGCTACTCCATTCTCTTTGTGGAGTTCTTGCTGCAGATAACTCATGAGCAATACCATTTTCAACACAATACTAAGTAATTATCCCATTGAAAAACTCAGTTCCTCTATCAGACCTTATCTTTATAATGGTTTGGTTCTTTTCATTTTGAACTCTTTTCATCAGCTGAGGTAACTTCTGCAAAGTTTCCTTCTTTTTGCACATGAAGATTGTCCATGTATATCTTGAATAATCATCTACCACCACTAAGGTGTATTTCTTTCCACTTATGCTGGCTGGTTCAACTGGACCAAATAGATCCATATGCAATAGATGTAATATTCTTGTTGAAGAAGGACTTGGCTTGTCCTTGAATGAAGATTTTATTTGCTTTCCCATCTGGCATGCATCACATACACTTTCCTTATTGTACACTGAGTCTGGCAATCCTTCCACAAGATGACTCCTTGCAAGCTTGTTGATTGTCTTGAAGTTCAGATGACTCAACTTCTTGTGCCACAACCACTTGATTGATTGTGCTCTTTCTTTGCTAACAGACAAGTGCTTGGTGTAGCAGTAGACCAATCTACCACATACATATTTTTATGTCTTGATCCTTGTAGCACTATTTCATTTGATTCAGCATCTTTGATCTGGCACACTCCCATATTGAATCCAACATTGTAGCCCTTGTCACAGAGTTGGCTGATGCTTAACAGGTTGAAGTTGAGGCCTTCAACATAAGCAACATCTGTGATTTCCAATCCATTCTTCTTGATAAATGTCGTGCCTTTGATTTCCCCTGGAGCTTCATCTCCTCTAAATATGACTTTTGCACCTCTAATCTCCTTGAATCTTGACAGATTTTTCTTGTTTCCTGTCATATGTCTGGAACAACCACTATCCATATACCAGGTTCCTTGGCACTCAGTTGTCCCATTGAACCTGCAATCAAGGAAATTAGTTTTTAGGTACCCATACTTTCCTGGGTCCTGAGGGGTTAGTGCTATAAGATGATCCAACCAACCTATAGCCAAAGGACTTGACTCTAAGAGGTTGCCATCTATCAGTGCCATAATCATGTGCACATTAGCAAATTTCTTTGGGATTTTAGGTTCATACAACTGTCTCTTCTGTCTGTATGTCTGTGTGTGTGTTTTAGCAATTGCTTTCTTGGGATAGTTGTGATGTTTCTGAGTGTAGTGCCTGGGTGCATATGTGTGCTGATGATAGCTCTTTTCCCTTTGGAATTACCTTTGATGAGGTTTAGGTCTTTGCCATTTAGGCTTGTATTCCATTGGTCTTTGCTGATATTTCACACTGTACCAATCAACTTGGTTTGGATAGTTTCTACCATTCCCATCATATGTATTTCTCTGATGAAATTTCTGGGGTTTTTGGTAGCTCTGTATGCTTTTCACAGAGTATTTTCTGTTTGGAGTGTGCTAAGGAACTCGACTGGATTTCTTCTCAGCTGTCCTCTCAACATACTCAACTGGCTGTTTTCCTTTCCCTTTATATCCAAGGCCAGTTTGTTTGTGATTGTGCTTAGGAGTGAATGTGGGTGCAACATTTGGTGCTTTGGGTTTTTGAGATGCTTCATTGCTTGAAGATCCTTTTTCCAAAATCACTCTTGGAGTTTTACCGTGCACAAAGGAATTATATCCTATGCCTGTTTTATCTCCACATTCTTTTTGGCTCATGATAAGATCATCCAATGATTTGGATGCCTTTGTAAATGAGGCAATCACATTTTTGAGGTCTTTTTCCCTCTTTTCTATAGCAGCTATCTCTGCTATCATTTTGTCATTCTCAGCCTTCAGCTTTGTGTTCTCATCAGCTATGTGACTTAGAGTACTCAGCTCCTTATTTAGCTGTGAGTTTTGGATTTTGAGCTGGCTGTTTTCCTCATTTAGAAGTGTGTGTGAGGATTTTATGTGCTCAAAATCTTTCATCATTTTTCCTAATGAATCATAAAGATCAGTGGGTGATGAAGTGTGTGTGTCACAATCACTATCACTTGAATCTGAATGAGATGAGTTAGAGTGTACATCATCTTTTTGGTCTGGTTGATATTGTTCTTTAGCCATAAGGCAGATCATGGCCTCTTCTTCAGAGTCACTTGAGTAGTCAGCTTCACTACTCTCTGAGTCTGCTGCTTCTTTAGACTTGGCTGTCTCGTAGATCTCAAAGAACCAACATGGCTTTCTTCTTTTTCCCGCCTTCTTTCTCTGAAGACTTTTCTTTCTTCTTCATTCCTATATTTGTTGAGTGGTGGGTAGGAACAATCAACTGCAAAATGTCCTGGTTGTCTGCAGTTCCAACACATGTTCTCAGCTCTTTGATTAGCTCTTTCTGTTCTTGGGTTATCAGCTCTCTGATATTCAACCCTTTGATGCTCAGCTCTCTTGGGTGGCCTATGTTCCCTTGACTTAGAGGGATCTGAATGTCTCTTGGAGGTTTCACCCTTATTTCTTTTATAGTTCTGATTGAAGAACTTGTTTAATCTTTTAACCATTAGGGAAATTTCCTCCTAGTCTATGGCTTCCTTTGGTTCAACTCTCTTTCCATCCTTGACTACCAGTGCAGCTGTCTTGGGTATAGCTGTCTCCTTTTGCTCTTTTCTTCTCAGCTCAAACTCATAGGCTTTGAGGTGTGAGAATAGCTCATGGTTAGATGTTCTTGAGAGGTCCATGGAATGTCTCAGGGCCATAGTCTTTATTTCCCATTCAGCTAGGAGGCTCCTCAAGATCTTCATACACGTCTCCTTTTGTGTGTATTTCTTCCCAAGAGCTGAAAGCTCATTTGTGATTTCAGTGAATCTGGCATCTAGCTGATCCATTGTTTCACCTGCAAGCATTTTCAAATTTTCAAATTTTTGAACAACAACAGACAATTTATTTTCCTTAATTTGTTCTGATCCTTCACAAATTAAAGTCAGTTTATTCCAGATTTCTTTTGCAGATTTGCAATATTTGACTTTGTTGAACATTGCTTTGTCCAAAGTCTTGTAAAGTATGTCCTTGGCCAGATTTGCAAGATTTGACTTTGTCATTTGTCCACTCAGTCCTTGGTTTTTCAACCATGGCTGGTCTTGCTTCAGCAACAACTTCTTCTCTTTCAGCTGCAGCTGCTCTTCTTATAGCCGTGTTCACTTTCAATATTTGTAGTGGTCCATCCTCTATCACAAGAAATATTTCATCGTGTAGAGCAGATAGATGAGCCTGCATACGAATTTTCCAATCATCAAATTCTTCAACAGTGAACATAGGAATGCGTGTCAAATTTGTTTCCATGATAATAACTTTGCTAAAAATGAAAGATTTTGAAAATGCAAGTGTTTAAAACCTTTTTGAAAAGATAAAGATCTAGTTCAGTAACCAGTGCGGAAGGCTCAATAAACCAACCGCTCTGATACCACTTGTAGGTCCCAAGGGGTGTGAGTAAGGTTTAGAAGGGGGGTTGAATAAACCTTACCAACTTTTTGATTTTAGTCCATTTCAAATTATAACAGAGTTAACTCAAACAACTGTGTCCTTGAGGGACAACTAAGTTGGTTATTCAGCTGAGTTAGCCACTCAACAGACTCGATAGAGCTGTTGATAGAATAACTCGGCTTTTTAACCTGAACTTTAACTTGGATGTATTGGTTTTATTAGCGGAAGACTTAACACCCATGATTTGTTTTAAGTTTGTTTTAACACTTGATTCTTTAGCACTTGGTTATTAATCAGTTGGATAGAAAATGTGAGTTTTATCAGCAGATATGATGTAAGTATGCAAAAATGTAAATGTGCTGAAAAATAAATGACACATATAATTTTTATAGAGGTTCGAGGATGGGTTAATTCTTCTAATCCTCTCTTCTCCAACTCCTGGAGGAATCTACTATGTAACATATCAGTTTACAACGTGGTGAACAGTCTAGAGACAGCCTTGGTCACACAGCTGGCTTCTCTTGCGACTCAGCTTCTTCACAGGGCAGCTGCCTTGCTACTTTAGCTCACTTCTCAAGCTCTTGGATTTGATCACGAAGCCCTCCAATAACTTGATACTGGTTCGACCTTGAACCTTCCTATAATCCCCCTTGGAAAGTAGACCCCTTTTGATTCTTCAAAAGTTTTCTCCTCAACATATTTGAAGTTGTCTTTCCTTCACAACTTTGTTGTTGGGAAATTTATTGTTTAGATTTTGATGAATGCCATGTAAAACTTAGACTAGAAAGTTGGCACCCCATATTACTTGTAATTTGCATTGTAATAGATAGGGTTGTACGAGCTGAGTCAAGTCAGCTATGCCTGGATATACAAGAAGTCAATCAAGATCGAAATGGAGACTCATTTGTGAAACAACCGAGTATGGCAAGGAGGAGAAGTCAAGAACTCGATTGAAGGAGTATCGGTGAGATCTGTTGTGTGAAGTATCGTCAAGTCAACTCAAGAAGCCAAGTCAAGTTGAAGTGACGGATGAGTCTTTCAATCATTGGAGCGGACTCAAGTCACCTGGGGAAAAGGCATTTGCAAAGAGGAGTTAATCGAAAAGAATCCGTTGTTACGTAAGTCAAGAATATTACCTAAACAAGTAATACTTCCATGCTTTGCCATGTCTTAAAGTGCTCATCCCCGAAGCGTGCAAAAGGAATAAACCAATGGGAAGCATCGCACCTCGGTCAGACTCTGAAAAGTGAACACTCACTTAATACGAGGAAATGTCAACATCAAGGACTGCAACAAGACAAGCCAACGAACACAAAGTGACTTTTGAAAATCAGCCTATCTCTTTAACGGGCATATTTTTGAAAGTTCACTATAAAAGGCTGAGGAATCTCATTGAGAGAAGGTTACCTGAACCACGAACATTCAAGCAATTATTCGAACAGTAACCTGCAATATATTCTCAAGTTATTCAAGCAAAATCCTCAAACCTAACTTTCGAAGGAAATCGATCCAACACCAAGTTGTGAAGGAAAGACAACTTCAAACTATTGAAGAGGAAACTTTTGAAGAATCAAAAGGGGTCTACATTCCAAGGAGGATTGTAGAAAGGTTCAAGGTCGAACCAATCTTAAGTCATTGGAGGGCTTCGTGATCAAATCCAAGAAGCTTGAGCAAGTGAGTGAAGTAGCAAGTAGCGCCGCCTGTGAAGAAGCCGAGTCGGACGAGAAGCCGCCTGTGTGACCAAGGCATCTCTCGATCGAGACCCAAAGGATCAAGTCATTTGTGTGATCAAGACTTGTATCCGGGTGATAACCACTTTGTACTACGATCAATACTTAGTAGATTCCTCCAGGAGTTGGAGAAGAGAGGAGTAGAAGAATTACCCCATCTTCGAACCTCTATAAAAATTATTGTGTCATTTACATTTCAAAGCATTTTTATTTTCGCATATTACTTTACATCTCACGATAATTTGCTATCCGATCGATAATTAACAAAGTGCTAAAACCAAGTGTTAAAACAAACTTAACCAAATTCAAGGGTGTTAAGTCTTCCGCTGAAAATCTCATCACGTGACCAAGTTAAGGTTTAGACTAAACAATGAGTTATTCTATCAACGACTCAATCGAGTGTCTGTTGAGTGGCTAACTCTATTTGGTTAACTAACTTAGCTGTCCCTCAAGGACTTAGTTGTGTATTTATCTCTTTATTATTTTAAAAGGATTAAAATCGAAAAGTTGGTAAGGTTTATTCAACCCCCCCCTTCTAAACCTTACTCACACCCCTTGGGACCTACATTTGTGTTGGATCGATTTCCTTCTAGTTTCAGGCTTGAGGATTTCCTTGAATATACTTGAGAATATTTGCAGGTTAATTGCTTGAATATTTCTTGCTTGTTCGTGGTTCAGGTTGTCAAGGTAACCTTTTCTCAATAAATTCCTCAGCCTTTTATAGTGCACTTTTGAAATTTTGCCTGTTGAAGAGATAGGCTAATTTCAAAAGTCACTTGTATTTGTTGGCTTGTCTTGTTGCAGTCCTTGATGTTGACATTTCCTCCTATTTAATGTCTTGTAGCATTGCAGTGTATCTGACACTTGGTGCAGTGCTTCCCATTGGTTTGTTCCTTTTGCACACAACTGGAACTACTTTATCTCTGACAACTTTAACATGTTACCATTCTGAGTAACATTCTTGACTTTCATCAATGGATGTCGTTCAGTTGTCTTGACTTGACTGCATTCTTTTATTCTCCAAGTGACTTGAGTTAGCTTCCAATCTTTGGATGACTCATCTGTCACTTCAACTTGAGACTTGGCTTCTTGAGTTGACTTGACTGACTCTTCACATAGTTGATACACCTTCAATCGAGTTCTTGACTTTTCTTCTTTGCCGTACTCAACTGTCTTGCAACAAAGTCTTCACTGCAGTCTTCAGTTGACTTCTTGTATATCTATGCATAGCTGACTTGACTCAGCTTTTCCATCCCTATCTATTACAATACAAATTACAAGGAAAATGGGGTGCCAACTTTCTAGTTTAAGTTTTACATGGCATCAGTCAAAATCTATAAAATAAATTTCCTAACAGACACCGTGGATCTCCTTGAATATATTCTTCTTGCCTTGAGAGAATTTCCTCCACCGCCTTCTTGCTTGGATTTCTTCTCTTTGATTTGTGATTTAATTCATTGAGAATGACCCCTATTTATACTTGTAGGAAATGGGTCTTTGGATAGCTCATATGGTGAAGACTCTAATCTGATTGGTCCTTCAAGATTTAATATTATTTCTTTAATCACAAATTGTGATAATTATCAAAAGAAATAATAATAAATCAAGGTAAATCTTGATTTATAAGAATTTGACATTTGGCAATCTTTAATTGGCCAACAAAATATATATTAAAACATCAAGTAATTAACTATTTAAACTAGGAATTAAATTTAATTAAATTCCCAAATATAAATAGAAATTATAAAAATAATATTTAATATAGAATTTCTTATGTGTCACTATTTGATTGGTGCAAATTTAATTTGTCTACAAATATATTTTAAAAATATAAATTCTATTTGGGGCGGGGCGGGCAGACGGGTGCCAGGCGGAAAGTGATACTAAACCGCCACATCCCACCACGGGTCGTGGCGGGGACGACCTAAACGGGGTAGGCCAGGGCGGGTACCCGCGGGTCGGGTCAAAATTGCCATCCATAATACCTGAATAAACATAATGGAGACAGTAGTCGGTCCATAGGTGTTGAATCTAGTGGTGGCCTCTATTACGTTATATGTAAAGATAATAGAGGTGCTTTATTTTTTTCCAACAACATGTTTTTTTACCACAAACACCAAAAGAACCTAAAAAAGAAAATTTTACAATGAGTTTTGCATTACATCAAATGACGTTAGAAAATTTACTGGATTCTGCCCATGTAAGTTTGTAAGCGGCTAATAACCATTAAGTCCTCCTCGTTAGTCAGGAGTTTCTGTTCTCTCATTTGAGGTAGTCCCCATTAGGGTTTTGAGTTTGGGTTCCCTTTCCCTTCCGCCAAAGACGGGTTCCGATACCAACCCCCTTGCACTCTTCCCTCGCCTCTTTTTCTTTCCGGAGCTTTCACCCTCTTCTCTTCCCCGACCTTCTCTCCGTCTCCTTTGTGTTTTTCTTCCTCTCCTCTCGATGGCCCCTCTTATCTCGTGTGGTCTCTTTTGTTTTTCTGTTAGTTTATGTCACTCTGTGTCGTGTGTGTTTTTGTGCCCGATTCCCTTTAGTACATAATTATTCCTGACCCAGGTTCCCCCACCGTAGCTACTAGGCATGGAATCTCACGGTAGTAGTGGTTGTAGAGGAATTTGTCAGGCTTTAGAGTGGAGTCTTTGATTGTGTTGTCTTCTCTTGGTCGACCAAGCCTAGTGTCCCTCAACCCCCCACCCCTCGTGCAATCCCTGTTTCTTCTCAACCTTCTTTTTTTGTTTTGGCTTTTTCTTGTTTCCTTTTTTCTGGTTAGGTTTTAGCTTGCGGTTAGAGCTTTTTGCCGATATTTTTTGTTGAGGATGGCTTTCTTTGCTTTCTTGTCCCAGTTCAGAGTACGGATTAGTTGTGGTTTTTTACTCCACCCATGGAAGAACTCACGAAAATGGAAACACAAGTGTTGGATCTTGATGCAGAGGAAGCAATCATGAATAATGTACTCGAATCCCGAGCAGTATGTTTAGCTGGTAAAGTTTGCAGCCACAAATCCCTGAACCCATTTTTACCTCATGGAGGTAATGAAGAAATCTTTGAGACCAAAGAAAGGATTATCAGCTAGAGAATGGGGCAAAAATCTAATCTTATTCAGGTTTGAAGACACTTAGGATATGGAATGAGTTTTACAAAATCAGCAGTGGGACTTCGAATGATTCATTTTTGCCATCAAAAAGATAAAAGGCACGAAATAACCATCGACATTCACCATTTCAGATGCCTCTTTCTGGATACGTGCATATAATCACCCAGTGGCATGCATGAACGAAAAAGCACTTACCTTGATTGCCAAGCAAATAGGACAGTTCGAAAAATGGGACTCCACAGAAGCAGGTCTCTTTGGCAAATCCATTTAATTCAAAGCAAGCATCGACATTACATAACCACTACCACAGGGCCAGACGGTGAAAGTTAGGGGGGAATCCCTATGGATACCCTTAAAATACGAAGCTCTTCCGACTTACTATTTCTGTTGTGGAATTATTGGTCACCACTTTCGAACATGTGTGGAATATGACAACAATGAATCCTCGAACCCATCCGAAGCAAAATACGGACCCTAGTTGAAAACATCGCCTTTCAAATGCCACCACATTTCCATGACAAGTACCTCCAAAACCCCTGTAGGTCCCATGGGGTGTGGTGTAAGGTTTAGAAATGGGGGTTGAATAAACCTTACCAAATTTTCACTTTTAGTCTTTTTAAGAATTTCAACAGAGTTGACTCAAATCAGCTGTGTCCTTGGGGGACAACTAGGTTGGCTTTCTTCAGCAAAGTTACCCATTCAACAGACTTGACTGAGTCGTTGATAGTATAACTTAGCTGCGTCAGCTAACACTAAACTTTTAGTTGATTTGGGTTTTAAAAGCAAAAGACTTAACACCTTTTGTTAATTTAAAGCTCATTTTTTAACACTTGTTTTAGCACTGGTTATTATTAGTTAGATAGCAATATAACTTAACAGCAGATATGGAATTATACACAAGAAAGTAAATGCTAAAAGTAAATGACATAAGTAAATTTACAGTGGTTCAAGGATGGGGTAATTCCTCTAATCCACTCTTCTCCAACTCCTGAAGGAATCCACTAGGTAACAGATCAAGTTACAAAGTAGTTCTCAGTCTAGAGATAACCTTGATCACACAGCTGGCTTCTTCTGCAACTCAGCTTCTTCACAAGACAGCTGCCTTGCTACTTCAGCTCCCTTCAAGTCTTTGGAATTGATCACACAACCTTCCAACAACTTGAAACTCCTAGTTCGACCTTGAACCTTTCTATAGCTCCTTCAACTTGGAGAGTAGACCCCCTTTTGTTCTGTAAACTTTTCCTCTTCAACTGGTTGAAGTATTCCTTCCTTTAGAATGTATGTTGGATCGAGTTCCTTCGAGTCTTAGGCTTGATGAATTCTATGATAAACTTTGAGAATATCGCAGGTTATGCTTGCTTGAATATTGTTTGATTCGTTCGTGTTTGGTTCAGGTAACCTTTTCTCAAATGCTTCCTCAGCCTTTTATAGTGCTCATTTGAAAATTTGCCCGTTGAAGAGATAGACTATTTTCAAATGACACTTCTTGTTCGCTGGCTTGTCTTTTCTTGGTTTGCAACATTTGTGATGTTGACCCTCTCTCGTATTAAATGGCTCTACAGCTTCACAGGTCTGACACATGCTCCAGTGTTTCTCATTGGTTTATTTCTTTTGCATGATTCTGGGCCAAACACTTTCAGACCTGGCAGCTTAGACTTATTACTATATCAAGTAATATCCTTGACTTTCTTCCAAACGGATCAATGTCAGTTGGCTTGACTTGGCTGCTGCCTTTACCCCTTTGACTCGAGTCTGCTCCAATCAGGGGAATGACTAAACTGTCACTTCAACTATTAGACTTGGCTCCTTTCACTGACTTGAATGACACTTCCTCATACTTCACACAATTGTTCCTCAGCTGGCTCTCCTTCAGTCGAGTCCTTATCTTCCTTCTTGGCCATACTCAGCTGACACACAACGGAGTCTTCACTCTAGTCTGCAGTTGACTTCTTGCATTCTTTGACATAGTTGACTTCACTCAGCTCTTTCAGTCCTATCTATTACAACATAGAATTACAAGGAAAATGGGGTGCCAACTTCCTAGTCTAAGTTTTACATGGTATCATCAAAATCTTACAAATAAATTTCCTAACAATTTTCTCCTTTTTGATGATGCCAAAACTTAAATAAAATAAATAGCAAACACAAGCAGTGCAGTAACAAAGAATGTATGCTTTAAATAATCAATTTTATTGATCATAGCATTCTTGTCCTTTACAAAGCTGTTTACAACAGTATACTCTATACATTTATTGAAATACAACACGTATCAGAGCAAATTTACAAAGAAGGTATCAGAGCTAACAACTAACTTACAAAGAACTTACATCTGTGTATTTACAAAGTAAAACACATAAAGGGGTTGCAACCATCTTCAACGCCTTGGCTGTTTCCTTTTTCTCTCTTCATTTTCTGTTCTTCTTCTATCTTCATCAGCTCTCCTTCTTTTTCTTTCTTCTTCATCCCTCTTGTTATTTTCATACGCACGCCTTGTAGCAGGGTCATCCCTACACTGCCTTTCCTCCAATTCATGCGTCGTAAGTTCATTTTCAGCTTCTTGTCTCCTCACAACTTCAGTATTCTTGCGTGCAACTTCCAAGTTAGCAAGATGATCATATGCAGCCCAGTATGTGATCCCTTTCTTATGCGGATCAATATACTTGATATCCTTTGGATTTGGATGCAATCGAGAACCTCCGCCTCTTCCACTGGATCTTCTCCTTCCTCTTCCCGACTCAGCTCCTCCTCTGGGAGTGTACTGTACTGGAGTTTTTGCTTTTCCAGGTGAGTGCCTGCTGGAACTCTGCTGCACATCAGCTAGGTTACACACTTCAAGACCTTTCTCCTAGTACATATCCCAGGCTTGCGGTAGAGTCATATCTCCGAAATATCCTTCTGTCTCTAGAGTTTGAAACTCCTCTAGGGATCTGAGCTCAGACCCAACATCAGGCATAGCAATGTCTCTTGGGGGCTTGATCGCAGGGAAATCCTTTCCTGTTGGAGGACCATCATAATGCGTCTTTATGCTCTGAATCCGCGTAGAATGCTTCTCGGCTACCTTTTCAAATTCAGCTTCGATGGCTTTTCTTGACTCTTTTATACGCAACTCAACTCAACTGTTCCATCGATGACTCTTTCAGACATGCTTAGAATTGAAGTTGTTATCTCTCCTTGCTGGGGGGTTTTTGCGAACATAAGCTTCAAGGGGGATTTTTCGAGCTTCCTTCCCCCTAGCTGTTTCTCTCTTCTTCTCCACCTTATGACTGTTAGATAAATGTTTTTATCATGATTTTGATGATTTTGTTCTAAAAGAGTTTTTATACCAAAACAATGTCCCTAAATGTTGTCCTAACACTTCCAATCGATCTAAAATGTTTTTACTATTTTTTGGAGTATTTCTTGAAGTTTATTTTCGATTTAAAATTGACAACACTTTTGTTTCTCGACCGTCGCGCCCATAGGGCAACCCTTGAGTTGAGTTTTGAAACAGAAAATGGGACGTAAGAAAAATAAGGAAGCGGCGACGGGTTGGGAACCTTTCGAGCGATTGACTGCACGCAAGTTGGATTTTTGTTCCAGATTTCTTCTGTTTTAAAAACGTTCCGGTGAGGCGGCACGGTCGCACCCCCTTCGACCGGTCCCCCTCGTGTAAAAATTCGCGAGAATTCAATTTCAATCTTATCTCTGATGACCGGTCGAACCCCATGTTTGACAAAGAAACTATCCGTTGCGTTTTTTGCATGACTTTTCCTATTTTGTGGGATTGATTTTGACTATATTGATGATTTTAAATGGTTTCTTTTGCAGCAAATCACTCCCCGAGGAGGAGCCAATTCTGGAAATCAAAGCCAAGACCTCTCCTATAAATAGAGGCTTCATTCAAGCAACAAGACACAACACAATATACAAGCAAAGAGCATACAAAGCAAACACTTTCATATATCTTGTTGTATTAGCCTAAGCACTTTCACTTGCACAAATTTGAGGTTCAATTCTTGATTACACTTGTACTCATATTGTATCAATCATTATTGAGTTGTAATCTTGATTTTGGTCATCATTCAACACAAGACATCCTTGTGAGTATTCTTGTGGTAAGAATACACTTGGGTGATCTAGGTGATAGGTGTTTGAAGGTTGTGGTAATCTTCAAAGGTGTTGTAAGAGGGTTGTGGTAATCCTCAAGGTGTTGTGTAAGAGGGTTGTGGTAATCCTCAAGGTGGTGTAAGAGGATTGTGGTAATCCTCAAAGTGGTGAAGGAGGGTTGTGGTAATCCTCAGGTGTTGTATTAATTTTTGGTAAATTAATAAAATCTTTTCTTTCTTTTTTGAAATCCATCCCGGAGATATCTTGGGGTGGTAGAGGATTAGGCCCTTAGGTGGGTTGAACCTCTTTAAATCGACGAGTGTTGTTTTATTTCCGCATTTACATTCTCGTCTTTGGTTGATTATTCAAAAAGAGGGCAAAATTGAAAAACCTAGATAATCTATTCACCCCCTCTAGATTATCGTAGCCACTTGACTAACAAGTGGTATCAAAGCCAAACTCTTTGGCTAGCTGCCCAGTAAAGAGGAAAGATCCATGGCTACGAATGACGCTTATCTCACCACCGGCGCCTCCACCAACAAGCCACCATTGTTCGACGCCAACAACTACGCATTTTGGAAAGACCGTATGGAGTGCTTTCTACAAGGGTGCGGATTTGACATATGGAATGTGGTTATTGAAGGAGTTGATCAACCAACAAAAAAAATGGAGGATGGCACCTCGACTCTAAACCTTTCAAGGAGTTCGATGAAAATGATAAGAAGGCTTTTCTCTAAATGGTAAGGCCTTAAATATTTTGCATTGCTCACTTACCGCCACCGAGTACAATCGCATACGAGGCATAAGGTCGGCACATGAGGTTTGGGAAAAATTGGAGACTATATATGAAGGGACAAAGAAGGTCAAGCAAGCTAGAAAGACCATGCTTGTTAAAGACTTTGAAAACTTTAACATGTATGATGGTGAAAGCATCTCCAAGATGGTGGAAAGGCTTGACAACATTGTCAATCCTCTTGTGGCCCGGTAAAGTCATCTCCGAAGAAGACAAAGTGACTAAGGTATTGAATGCTCTTCCGGCTCATGGTCCGAAAAGGTGACGGCAATCACGGAAGCACAAAATCTTGAGACACTCAAGTTTGACGAGCTCATCGGGAACCTCCTCATCTATGAAGTCTATCTCAAGGAGAGGAAAAATACCAAACCAACCATCAATCAATCGGGTATGCAAATATTCCTAAAGGTCTTGCTTCCTCTTCTAATAATGCATACTATGATAATGATGATGATGATGAGGAGACGGCCGCACTTGTTCGAAAATTTGCAAAATTTGTGAATAAAAATAAAGCAAGAAAACCAAGAGATAATGCTTGCTTTAAATGCGGAAAACCCGGGCACTTCATTGCCGATTGCCCAAAGCTCGATGAAGAGGAGCAAAAGAAAAGGAAGCCTTTTACAAAAAAGAAGGCTCTAAATGCGGAAGTCAAAACATGGGATGAACTACTCGAAACAACCGATGAGGAAGGAGAAACCGAACACGGTCTCATGGCTATAGAGACGAAAACAATGAGGTACACTCAAATTCTTCTACTTCCTCCATAGTTGATGACTTGCAATATGATTTTGATGAATTGCAAATTGAGTTTCAAAATTTAATCGTTAAATACAAAAATTTGAAAAAGGAGCATAAGGAGATTAAGGTTGAAAAGGAAAAATTATTTACCTCTTATGAATCTTTAGACAAAGCTCATGCTCTTACTCTTACTAGAATTCATTCTCTTGAAACCGAAAAGGAATCGCTCACAAAAGATATTGAATGTTTGAAAAATGACGTGCATCGTTTCAACATAAGTACGGATAAAGTCACAAAAATTTTAGATGCACAAAGAGGTGAGCATTCCAAATCGGGACTTGGTTATAAGCCATTTCAAAGTGTTTTTAAGAAAAATAACCAAGGTCCGACTTTTGTACGTGCCAATAATTATAATACTCCTACTTGTTTTTATTGTGGCAAAGTTGGACATTATGCTAATAATTGCAAATTGAGAAATAGCTCAAGACATGTTTGGAGACCCAAAGGTCTCAAGACTAACCCCATGGACCCCAAAATTATAGGGTACCTAAAAGAAATGATTTTGTAGGTAATAGGGGCTATAACAACCATGGAGGATTCGAAATGGCTCGTGGACAGCGGATGTTCACGCCATATGACCGGGAGGAAGAGCTTTTACCAACATCAAGCTCCAAGAAGAGGGTATGGTCATGTTCGGCAATGGCAAAGGAAAAATTCTTGGAAATGGAGAAATTGGTAACTCTTCTTTCTCTCTTTGTAATGTTCTTTTAGTAGAAGGGCTTAAGTTTAATTTGATAAGTGTTAGCCAACTTTGTGATTCAAATTATGATGTTTCTTTTAATAAAGAAAAATGCCTTATTCTTAAAAATGGTAATATTATTTGTGAAGCAAATAGAAAAGGCAATCTTTACAAAATTTGTACTAGTGATTTGGTTAGTCAAAATGTTTCTTGTCTTGTCGCCAATAATGATTTAACAAGTTTATGGCATAGGCGACTCGGACATGTTGGATACAAGAATTTGAAAAATATTTACAAAAACCAACATGTAAAAGGACTACCCAAATTGAATTTTGAAAATCTTGGCTTATGTGACACTTGTCAAAAGAACAAATTAGTTAAGAGTAGTTTTAAACCCAAAATGAAATTTCCACTACCAAACCCCTACAATTGCTTCACCTTGATTTGTATGGGGATATTGGTACGGCTAGTCTAAGTGGAAAACATTACACTTTTGTTATAGTCGATGATTTTTCGAGATATACTTGGGCTCTTTTTCTTACAAATAAAAACGATGCCGTTAATGAGTTTGTTAAGTTGTGTAGACTTATTGAGAATGAAAAAGAAGATACTATCAAGTCTAACGATCGAGGTGGAGAATTTGACGGTGAATTTAGAGTATTTTGTGAAACCAAAGGATATGCTCATAATTTCTCGGCTCCAAGGACACCTCAACAAAATGGAGTAGCCGAACGGAAAAATCGAACATTACAAGAAATGAGTCGATCCATGCTCAATGAATTTTCACTTCCAAAGTAAAGCCGTAAGTACCGCTTGCTATGTCATTAACCGAGTTTATATTCGTCCTAATATGAATAAAACTCCATATGAGCTTTGGAAAGGAAGAACTCCAAATATTAGTTATTTCAAAATATTTGGATGTAAGTGCTTTATTTTGAATACTAAGGATCAATTGGACAAACTTGATCCTAAGGCCAAGAAGGTATATTTATGGGGTATTCAACCAAGAGCAAAGCATATCGGGTTTACAACAAGACTAGCATGGTTGTTGAAGAATCCATTCATGTCAAATTTAATGAAGCCTCGGGTGTTGAAAGAATACCGAATGACGATAGTGATGAAGAGGATATTGTTGAACCTATTGTTCAAAGTGATGCTCATAATGATCAACCTTCAAGTTCAAATGTTCCTCAAGAAGATAGGGGTGATACTTCGAATCTTCCCGTAGCATTGAAATTTAAGGGAGATCACCCAAAAGATCTTATTATTGGTGATCCCCTTGATAAAGTAATGACTCGAAGGAATTTTGCCGAGAAAGCTCTTATATCTCAAAAAGAGCCTAAAAATGCTAAGGAAGCTATTGAGGATGAAGATTGGTTTTTGGAAATGCAAGAGGAGTTGAATCAATTTGAAAGAAATGATGTATGGGAATTAGTACCTTGTCCTCCATCTCAAACAATCATTGGTACAAAATGGGTATTCCGGAACAAACTTGATGATCAAGGCAACATTGTTCGAAATAAGGCAAGGTTAGTAGCTCAAGGGTATTGTCAAGAAGAAGGTATTGACTATGATGAAACTTTTGCACCCATAGCACGTTTAGAAGCTATTCGTATTTTACTTGCCTATTCTTGTTTCAAAAATTTCAAACTTTACCAAATGGATGTTAAATCCGCTTTCTTAAATGGTATTATTCAAGAAGAAGTCTATGTAAAACAACCTCCGGGTTTGAAAATTTTTCTAGGCCTAATGATGTTTATAAACTTAAAAAGGCTTTGTATGGTTTAAAACAAGCACCCGTGCATGGTATGATAGACTTAGCTCTTTTCTTTTGCAAAATGGTTTTACAAGAGGTAAAGTTGATACTACACTCTTTGTTTTTGAAAAAGGGCAAGATTGTTTACTTGTGCAAATTTATGTTGATGATATTATATTTGGTGCTACTAATGAATCTTTGTGCAAGAAATTCTCCAAGTTAATGCAAGGTGAATTCGAGATGAGTATGATGGGGGAGCTAAACTTCTTCCTTGGACTTCAAATTAAGCAATGCCAAGAAGGTATTTATATTTCGCAATCAAAGTATACAAAAGAACTTTTGAAGAAGTTCGGCATTGAAGATTTCTCGACTCTTTATGGCAACCAATGTCAAAATTGACAAAGATGAAAAAGGCAAGTCGGTTGATGAATCCAAGTATCGAGGTATGATTGGTAGTTTACTTTATTTAACCGCTAGTAGACCGGACATTCTTCATGCCGTATGCCTATGTGCTCGTTTTCAAAGCAATCCCAAAGAATCTCATATGAGTGCCGTTAAAAGGATTTTTCGATATTTGAAAGGCACCATTCAATATGGCTTATTTTATCCAAAGAATGAAAATTTCTCTCTTAAAGGTTATAGTGATTCGGACTATGCGGGAAATATTGATGATCGGAAAAGTACTTCCGGATCATGTCAATTTTTAGGCGATTGCCTAGTTTCTTGGTTTTCAAAGAAGCAAAGCGTGTTTCTCTTTCAATAATTCGAATATATTTCCGCCGCATTTTGTTGTACTCAACTTCTTTGGATGAAACAAACCTTAGCGGATTACAAATGCTCTTTTCACCTATCTTTTGTGATAATGTATCCGCTATAAATATTGCTCAAAACCCGGTTCATCATAACCGTACTAAACATATTGAGATTCGACATCATTTTCTAAGGGATTGTGTCTCAAAACGAAAAATTGAGATATCTTTTGTTCCATCTCAAGATCAATTAGCGGATATTTTCACAAAACCGCTAACTTCCGAGACTTTTGCGTCGATACGAGCTCGGTTAGGCATAATGCATATTGAATGAAATTCACGTTTGTATTTTGCACGTTTTTAAAACTTAGGGGCGAAAAATCGGATTTTCGGTTGAAAATTCGGATTTTGGAAAATTTGCAAAACAAGGTGAAATTTGAAGAGGTTGAGGGCAACCGGTTTCAACGCCGACCGGTCGCCCTCAACCACGACCGGTCGCCCTAAGCCATTTTTGGTTTAAAATCGTTCTGTCTTGAGCATTAGTCTTTTTCACTCATTTTGGCCATTTTTCGTCCCCTTTGCCAAATGCACACTATTGTCACTCAAAATTGATTTTTATGCATTCCATTTATATCTTGGACCGTTGCATGTTTATCATCATCATTGCTCATCCTTTCCGATTAAATGGTAAGATTTTTCCTTACTTTGCTCAATTGGGTTGAACCCTCGAGTTTATGGCCTTTCTTGTATATTACTTGATGAAATTATTTTATGATCATGATGAGCTTAGTTGTTATCTTTGTTTTGTATGATAATTGGTATGATTTGGTGATGAAAATTTTTGGCTTGGATCATTTACAAGGGCTATATACAACTCTTTTTATTTTTCACGCCCACAATGTGTTCGATGAAATGTTTCAATGAAAATTTCAACTTCTACATGATTCTCTCGCTTCCAAAAGTCTTCTATACTCTTTGAGATAATGTTTTGGGAAATAAAACGGGCGTATGAACTCTTCATGATGCATTTCTCCCATTTTCCTTGGTTTTTAAGCCTAAAATTGCTCAATGGTTGATAAATCGTCTCTTTGGCGCACTTTGATATATCTATGATGTTTCTATCATCCTAACATTCTTTTGATGATTCCAAAGGGGGAGAAACAGAAATGGCTCGTTAGCTCAAAGAAGCCAATAAAAGCTCATAATAGAAGCTACAAGCTATGGCTTTTTAAGGCCATAAGTTGTGAAGAAAACTTAGTCCAATGGTTGTTTTATGGACTTTATGGACTTGTTTGCATGGACATTAAGTATTTGTGACAGGGGGAGCTTCTAAGCTCATGAAGTTATTGTTTATTTTTGTAAAAGCTTGTGCTTCTAGCTTATGCAATAATTCTTCTTAATGTGCTTGTTGATAGGGGGAGCGTTTGTAAAATGTTTTTAAACGGATAGTTTACTCTTAAACCGGGAAATCGTCCTCTTGAAAATTGTTTTGGTTTGTAATCATCAAAAAGGGGGAGTTTGTTAGATAAATGTTTTTATCATGATTTTGATGATTTTGTTCTAAAAGAGTTTTTATACCAAAACAATGTCCCTAAATGTTGTCCTAACACTTCCAATCGATCTAAAATGTTTTTACTATTTTTTGGAGTATTTCTTGAAGTTTATTTTCGATTTAAAATTGGACAACACTTTTGTTTCAGTTCGATCGGTCGCCCTATGGCAACCCGCACTGAGTTGAGTTTTGAAACAGAGAAAATGGGATGCGCAGGGCCGGTCGACAGGTGGGCGATCGGTGTGGTCGCCGGTCGACCAAATTGCACTGCAAGTTGGATTTTTGTTCCGACTTCTCTGTTTTAAAACGCGTCGAAGCGGCAACCGGTCCTGGAGGCGACTCACCCCCTTCGACCGGTCCCCCTGTGTAAAAATTCAGAATTCAATTTCAATCTTATCTCTGATGACGGTCGAACCCCCTGACAAACTATCCGTTGCTGCATGACTTTTCCCTATTTTGTGGGATTGGCTATATTGATGATTTTAAATGGTTTCTTTTGCACAAATCACTCCCCGAGGAGGAGCCAATGTCTGGAAATCAAAGCCAAGACCTCTCCTATAAATAGAGGCTTCATTCAAGCAACAAGACACAACACAATATACAAGCAAAGAGCATACAAAGCAAACACTTTCATATATCTTGTTGTATTAGCCTAAGCACTTTCACTTGCACAAATTTGAGGTCTAGGCTCTCAATTCTTGATTACACTTGTACTCATATTGTATCAATCATTATTGAGTTGTAATCTTGATTTTGGTCATCATTCAACACAAGACATCCTTGTGAGTATTCTTGTGGTAAGAATACACTTGGGTGATCTAGGTGATAGGTGTTTGAAGGTTGTGGTAATCTTCAAAGGTGTTGTAAGAGGGTTGTGGTAATCCTCAAGGTGTTGTAAGAGGGTTGTGGTAATCCTCAAGGTGGTGTAAGAGGATTGTGGTAATCCTCAAAGTGGTGAAGGAGGGTTGTGGTAATCCTCAAGGTGTTGTATTAATTTTTGTAAATTAATAAAATCTTTTCTTTTTTTTGAAATCCATGAGATATCTTGGGGTGGTAGAGATTAGGCCCTAGGTGGGTTGAACCTCTTTAAATCGACGAGTGTTGTTTTATTTCCGCATTTACATTCTCGTCTTTGGTTGATTATTCGAAAAAGAGGGCAAAATCTGAAAAACCTAGATAATCTATTCACCCCCCCCTCTAGATTATCGTAGCCACTTGGACTAACAATGACTCCCTTTCTCTTCCTTCAGTCCCTTCAAGGCCTCATCTTCCCCCTTTTTGGCATCATCACTAAACGAAAGGGTCAGGCTAGGAACACGCCACTGAGAATGAAGTCAAGTCAGCTGTTTGTAGAATTTTTCTTGTCATCTGCTCTGGAGTAGGCTGTTCTGAATTTTGATCACGTAGCATTGGACTCTGCTGCCATCAATTTCATTTCTGCCTGGAGAACACTGAACTGCTGGTTCATGTTGGCCTCCAGCCTTGCAATTTCGCTCTTGTGTTGCATCTTGAGTAACTCCATGTCCGACTTGTGGAATTCTTAGATTCTCTCCATACAGTCCTTTTGCCTCTGTTGAAACTGTATATTGTCCGCACTCCAAACTAGCAACTCTGCAAAGAGTGCCTTGAAGTAGCGGACTTGCTCTAAACGCATAGCAGTTGTCTTAGCAACCCCTTCTCAGATTCGAAGTACAACACCTCGAATATCCCTGATGATACTTGCATCACGGTTGTCCAGCCTCAGGTCTAACGATGCTAAGCCGTGTTCCATTTTCTCAATTTCTTCGCAAATGGCTTTAAATGCCTTTCGGAAGTCGGCTATAGACGCGGACTCTTTCTCAGGCCAAACAACATCGAAGTCGAAACCTATAGGCACTATTGTTGATTTAGCTTGGACACCATGCTCTACCTCCACAGTGTACTTGGCTTGCTCTCTAGCAGACTCGGCATCCAGAGATGGCAATTTTGCTTCGAAGTGGAAAATGTCTTTAACATATTATCAGGGACGAGAAGGATTCCCATAGGTCCAAATTGTGGAGCCTTTCCCTTCTCCATTTGAATGGAGTCAACTTGACTTGCCTCACTGTTTGTACTTCTTTGACGACATTGGGATTGGCAAATTGTCTTTCTCTCACGATCGGTTTCACTTGAGCGGTTGTGTTTAGCTGCTCAACGATCGATTCTCAGCTTTCTTAACAACTTCCTCGGTATCAGTTTGTGTTTCCTTTTGAGTAATATAGTCCTCAACTATTTTATCAACGTTATCGAAGCGAGACGTAGCCATGGGGGTTGGCTCATCATCGAATACGAATCTCATTGGAGCTATTTTATCACTGACAGTACTCCGAGAGTCATGAGCATCCTCAGCCTTGTCCTTAGCAGATTCATCAATAGGTGTGGACTCGGCTTCATTGTCGGATTCCAAAAATTCTATGTCAATGTTTTCCCTGGAATCACTGAGAGTGCTGATTTTGTCTGCATCATCAGCCATCTCGACATGAGGAATTTGCTCTTTCTCAACTTCTTTACCTAAGGAAATCTCAACCTCCTTTCGGCCTTCATTACCCCTAGTCTCAACCGTTGTAGGGCCTTCAACATCCCTATGTGTAGTCTTAACTGCAGTAGGGTCTTGGACATATATTCCTTTGGCAGACTCAGTTTCCTTAGGGTCTTCAGTGGTATCCGTCGGAATCTGAACTCATTTGCACTTTCATGGCCAAGAGTCTCAACTCCCATGGCCTAAATTCCATCCTTTGCTTAGCTGCATCAGCAGCGTTAATGGCCTTCATTGCAGAAGAAGTTTCAAATGAGACAGTCTTTTAACCGTCCGAGCTTTGTCAACTTCACTCTGCTATTCCATTGATTTCTCTCCTTCACCTCCTAACTCATAGGTTGGTCTTCCACAATGTCCTCCGACCTAGCTGTGGTGGAGAGAGCTTCCCTCTCAGCTGGCGCACCATCTAAGTTAACGGTTGTGGGGTTACTCTGCTCCTAAGAACCAGTTGTTTGTCCTTTAGAGTAATCAGCTGTGGGGGCAGGTGTCTCAACACCTTCAGGGTTTGGCTTGGGTAGGGTTCCCTCTACATCTCCTTCCCTAGCTTCATCGCCAGTCCCCTAAGAGCCGTTTTTGGAATGCACTGGGGATGTGGAGGCAACAATAACAACAGCGATCTTCTGCACCACATCCAAGGGGTTAGAGCTGGGAGAGAGGTTAGAAGATTCTCCCGGACCCTCTTGCAACTGTTGTTCGTGCATGGCTCTTGATTCTTTGATGGCCTGCTAGAATTCGGCCTTCTCAACTGCTTCAGCTGGGTCAATCTCTTCTAGATCACTGCTATTAGTCGAGTCTATGACATGCTCATGACTGCCGGTGAACATGCACATCTTTGATTTTTCAAGAGCTTTGGCTTTCTCCAAAGCTTTCTCCTTTTCATCCTCCTTGATGGCACGAAGGACATCCATGCAGAATTCTTCGTTAAGGGCATAGGGGACAAAGACATTTCCTAGGAAACGTAGAAGCTCATCTTATTCTTCGATAAATTCAAGTTGCTCAAACTGCAGTCGAGAGAAGTCCAACTTCCATCTTCTCCATTCCCTCAATCTCTGTTGAATATCAGGGTAGACAGGAGACAACATAATGACATCGTCATCATCTCCTTCTTCCTGAATCATAGCTAGTGGAGCATTCTCCTCCCCAAGTTCATTAGCATCAGTCTGAGGGGACGAGACAACTTTTTCAACAAGAGTCTCAGCTGTCTCAGCTCTTTGCTTCTTCGCAGCTGTCTCACGAGCAACTGGGTCTTCTATACTCTGCTGATCGACATCAGTAGTCTTCGAGGCATCCTTGGTGGCTACATCTCCACCATATTTCTTTTGAGACTGATCTTCTTGAGCATCAACAGTCTCTACGGGCTTCTCTGGCTGAGTGGCGGACTCAGCCTTTTCAAGCTCAGACTTCTTAAACAGCCTTCTTCGTTTTGTTGGAACTAGGGGAATTTCAGGCTCCACATTCTCAGACTCTTCAAAAGTAAAAGCCTTTGCTTCATCAGACTTCTTCTTCGACGCAGCTGCCTTTCGAGACACTGCAGTGCGCCGTTTCTTCACGACCGGAGAAGAGACTAATGATTTCTTCTCAGTCTCGGCTGCATGGGCCGGGGCTACTGGATCAGCTACTAGGGCAAGTGCTTGTGGCTCGGCTGCAGAGGCAAGAGCCTTCTTGGATTTGGCTGCAGGGGCAGGTGCAGGCTTAGCTGGCGCAGCTCTCTTCTTCTGAATAGGCTTGGGGGAGAGAGCTGGAGCGGTGGCAGCTGTGTCTTTGATAGGGTCAGCTGACTCACCCTCACTCGTGTCAGCTTTCCTGGCATGCGCCTTCTTTTGAGCTCCAGAGAGGTTTGCCTTGAACATTTTCTTGTTCGCATGGAATGGAATTCCATGACGCAGGGCAATCCCCTTTACTTCCATCAAGTGGCCAAACTTCATATCCACGCACTTGGACACAATGTCCATCAGTTTGTGGTAGCCTTCCTTGATTAACTCCTTCTTGGCTGTATAAACAGCCTTCACAGCTAACTCAAGCTTGGCTATCTCTTTCCAAGCCACAACAATGTTAATATCCTTCTCAGAGATCTCCTTCATCCCATCAGTAGGCAACTTGCAATGCTTAGCAAGGTCCGTAGCAGTGATCTTGATGGCCCTGCTGTGAAAGAATGAGCGAATCTCATCGTCGTGCACTTCCACGTTCACATAGAACATCTCGACCTCCTCAAGATATGTGTGAGAGACATCCATGGTGAGAAAGTCCTTCAGACCAGAATTCTCGAGTTTCTCAGCTATCTTCTTCACCAGGGCTCCATCAACACCCTGTTTCATCATCCCTTTGAAGTCCACTGTCGAGCCTGAGTGGATCTTCTCAAATAACTTGACGAAATCATAAGTTGCTTCCATTTTTAGAGAAAATAACCGGTGAAAAATGCGTAAAAACTTGATCTTTGAAAGTATGGTTTTCGAACTTTTTGCAGAGAGTTTTCTTGCTTGTTGAAGACGAGAGAGTTTTTGTGAAGAGAGAGAAAATGTGTTTTCGGCTTATATTGGACTTGAAACGATGGTTTTTGGAATTTAAAAAACTTGATCAAAATCGACGGTCAGGATTTAACCTTTAAAACCGCATTCATTTTCCCGCATTAAATGCAACAACATTTGTATCCAATCATATGTTTTACCGTGCAGCTTTTGTACTGACAGTCATAATTATGCTGACGTCATCCTTAAAAACTTTATCGCTCGCATAAAATGACTGTGTTTTTGTCACTTAGCTCATAAATGATTCAACTATCATCAAACGTGACTTAACTTTGCTTCTCTCTTCACATTAGATTACTCAGCTGTCAGCTAACTCGATACAGCTGATTTCCGATCTAGGATATTTCACTTGGCTGAAATGGGAAACTTACTCATTTTTCATTCTCTCTTCTTTTGTCTCTGCTGATTGAGTCTTCTGAGTATCCTAACTCAGCCCAATTAACCCTAGCTCATTCTTAAGCTCTTCAAATCTCGATTCACATAAGGGCTTTATGAATATGTCAGC
The DNA here is from genome assembly GCA_016081115.2 of Rehmannia glutinosa. NCBI lineage: Eukaryota > Viridiplantae > Streptophyta > Magnoliopsida > Lamiales > Orobanchaceae > Rehmannia > Rehmannia glutinosa. The sequence continues at coordinate 52,791,069 of CM071928.1, forward strand.
TAACTACTTATCCGTTGAGATATATTCCAAAGTGACGTCTTTCTTTTCAACATGATCTATTATAAAATGATATCTGACATAAATGTGTTTTGTTCTTGAGTGCAACATTGGTGTTAGGAAATTTATTTGTCAGATTTTTGATGATACCATGTAAAACTTAAACTAGGAAGTTGGCACCCCATTTTCCTTGTATTTCGCATTGTAATAAATAGGGCTGAAAGAGCTAAGTAAAGTTAGCTATGCCAAGGATTACAAGAAGTCAACTGCGGACCGGAATGAAGACTCTGATGTGTGTCAATTGAGTGAGGCCAAGAAAGAAGTCAAGGATTCGACTGAAGAAGAGTCAGCTGAGGAACAACTGTGTGAAGTGTCAGTCAAGTCAACTTAAGGAGCCAAGTCTGTTAGTTAGAGTGACAGTGTAGTCAATCCCATGATTGGAGCTGACTCAAGTCACCTGGGGTATAGACAGCAGTCAAGTGAAGACAACTGACTTAGATCCGTTGGAATAAAGTCACAAATGTTACTCGATATAGTAACATGTAAAGCTGTCAGGTCTAAAAGTGCTTTTCCGGAATTGTGCAAAAGGAATGAACCAATGAGAAGCATTGCATCTTGTGTCAAACACCTGCATAGCTGGTATGCCATTAATACGAGAAAAAGTCTACATCAAGGACTGCAGACCAAGACAAGACAAGCCAACAACCACAAAAGTGACATTTGAAATAAGCCTATCTCTTCAACGGGCAAAATTTTAAATGTGCACTATAAAAGGCTGAGGAAGTTATTGAGAAGAGGTTACCTGAACCACGAACAAGCAAGCAATATTAAAGCAAATAACATGCAATATTCTCAAAGTTTATTAAGATAATCCTCAAGCCTGAAACCCGAAGGAACTCGTCCAACACAAGTTGTGAAGGAAAGATAACTTCAAATCTGTCGAAGAGGAAACTTTTGAAGAAACCAAAGGAGTCTACTTTCCAAGCCTGGATTGTAGGAAGGTTCAACGTCGAACCATTATCAAGTTTGTTGGAGGGCTTCGTGATCAAATCCAAGAACTTGATAAATGAGATGAAGTAGCAAGGCAGCTGCCCTGTGAAGAAGCTGAGTCGCAAGAGAATCCAGTTGTGTGATCAAGGCTATCTCTAGACTGTTCACTACTTTGTAAACTAATCTGTTACATAGTGGATTCCTCCAGGAGTTGGAGAAGAGAGGATTAGAAGAATTACCCCATCTTCGAACCTCTATAAAATATTTGTGTCATTTTCTTTCAGCAAATTTACCTTCCTGCATATTTACTTTATATCTGTTGTTAGTATCATATTTGCTATCCAACTGATAAATAACCAAGTACTAAAAATCAAGTGTTAAAAACAAGCCATGAATAAATCAAAGGGTGTTAAGTCTTCCGCTGTTAAAAACCAAACCAACAAAGTTAAGTATTTGGGTTAAACAACCAAGTTATACTATCAACAGCTCTACCGAGTCTGTTGAGTGGGTAACGCAGCCGAATAGCCAACTTAGCTATCCTCAAGGACATAGATGTTTGAGTCAACTCTGTTGAATAATTTTAAAGGACTTAAATTCGAAAATTTGGTAAGGTATATTCAACCCCCCCTTCTAAACCTTACACCACACCCCTTGGGACCTACAAATGTTATCAGAGCAGTTGGTTCATTGAGCCTTCCGCACTGGTTGCTGAACTAGATCTCTATCTTTTCAAAAAGTTTTTAAACACTTGTGTTTCAAAGTCTTTCACTTTACAAGAAAATTTATTATCATGGAAGCAAATCTAACACGGATTCCTATGTTCAAGAATTTGATGATTGGAAAATTCGTATGCAGGCTCATATAGATGCATTACATGATGAAATGTGGCTTGTGATAGAGGATGGGCCACCGCAAATACTCAAAGTGAACACGGCTGTACCAAGAGCAGCTGCAGCTGAAGGAGAAGAAACTGCTGCTGAAGCAAGACCAGCTTTGGTTGAAAACCAAGAACTGAATGGACAAATGAAGATAGAAAGAGATATAACTTGGACAATATGGCCAAGGATATACTCTACAAGACACTGGGCAAAGCAATGTTCAATAAAGTCAAATTTTGCAAATCTGCAAAAGAAATCTGGAATAAGCTGACTTTAATTTGTGAAGTATCAGAACAAATTAAAGAGAATAAATTATCAGTTGTTGTTCAAAAATTTGAAAATTTCAAAATATTAGCAGGTGAAACTCTGGGTTAGTTGGATGCCAGATTTACTGAGATCACAAATGAGCTTTCAGCTCTTGGAAAAGAATATACACAAAAGGAAATGTGTATGAACATCTTAAGAAGCCTCCCAGCTGAATGGGAAATGAAGGTTATGACCCTGAGACACTCAATGGACCTCTCAAGAACATCTAACCATGAGCTATTATCAGACCTCAAAGCCTATGAGTTTGAGCTGAGAAGGAAAGACAAGAGGAGACAACTGTACCCAAGACAGCTGCATTGATGGCTAGTGATGGAAAGAGAGCTGAGCCAAAGGAAGCCATAGACCAGGAGGAAATTGCCCTGATGGTAAAATGATTCAACAAGTTATTCAATAAGAACTATAAAAGAAATAAGGGTGAAACCTCCAAGAGACATTCAACTCCTTCCAAATCAAGGGAAGACAGGCTACCCAAGAAAGCTGAGCATCAAAGGGCTGATTATCAAAGAAATGATAATCAAAGTAATGACAGAGCGATGAGAGCGAGAACTGTCTTTGGCCGGAATTGCGACATCCAGGACATTTTTTTTGCGATTGACTGTTCCTACCCACCAGTCAACAAATATAGGAATGAGGACGAAAGAAAAGTCTTTAGGGAAAGAAGACAGGAAAAAAGAAAAGCCATGTTAGCTGTTGAGACGAGACAGTCAAGTCCAAAGAAGCAGCAAACTCAGATAGTAGTGAAACAGACTACTCAAGTGATTCTGAGGAAGAGGCTATGATATGCCTCATGGCTAAAGAACAAGATAAACCAGATCAAGAAAATGAGGTACATTCTAACTTATCTCATTCAGATTCAAGTGATAGTGACTGTGATACACACACTTCATCACCCACTGATCTTTATGATTCATTAGGCAAAATGATGAAAGATTTTGAACACATAAAATCCTCTCACACAATTTTAAATGAGGAGAACAACCAGCTTAAAAGCTAAAACTCACAGCTGACTAAAGAGCTGAGTACTCTGAGTTAAATAACTGATGTGAACACTAAGCTGTGGCTGAAAATGCGAAGATCATAGCAGAGTTAGCTGCTATAGAAAAAAGGGAAAAAGATCTTAAAAATGTGATTGCCTCATTTACAAAACCATCCAAATCATTGGATGATCTTATTATGAGTCAAAAGAATATGGAGATAAGACAGGCATATGATTTAATTCCTTTGTGCATAGTCAAACTCCAAGAGTGATTTTGGAAAAAGGATCTTCTAGTAATGAAGCATCCCAAAAATCCAAAACACCAAATACTGCACCCACATTCACTTCAAAGCACAATCACAATCATACTGGCCTTGGATATAAAGGGAAAGGAAAAACAACCAGTTGAGTATGCTGAGAGGACAACTGAGAAGAAATCCAGCCGAGTTCCTCAACAAACTCCAAACAGAAAATACTCTGTGAAAAGCAAACAGAGCTACCAGAAACCCCAAAAATTTCATCAGAGAAATTCTTATGAAGGGAATGGTAGAAACTATCCAAACTATGCTGATTGGAATAATGTGAAACATCAGCAAACACCTATGGAATGACAAGCCAAAATGGCAAAGACCTAAACCTCAGCAAAGGTCATTCCAAAGGCAAAAGAGCTATTATCAGCACACATACGCACCTAAGCAATACACTCAGAAATACCACAACTACCCCAAGAAAGCAATTGCTAAAACACATACACAGGCATACAGACAAAAGAGATAGCTGTATGATTCTAAAACCCCCAAGCAATTTGCTAATGTGCATTATGATTATGACACTGATAGATGGTAACCCCTTAGAGTCAAATCATTTGGCTATAGGTTGGTTCAAACATCTTATATCACTAACCCCTTGGACCCAGACAAGTATGGGTACCTAAAAACTGATTTCCTTGATTGCAGGTTCAAGGAACAACTGAGTGCCAAGGAACCTGGTACATAGATAGTGGTTGTTCCAGACATATGACATGGAACAAGAGAAACCTGTCAAGATTCAAGGAAATCAAATGTGCAAAAGTTATATTTGGAGGAAATGAAGCTCCAGGGGAGGTCAAAGGCACATGATCCATTAAGAAAAATGGATTGGAAATCACAGATGTGGCGTATGTTGAAGGCCTCAACTTCAACCTGTTAAGCATCAACCAACTCGTGTTAAAGGCTACAATGTTGGATTCAACAAGGGAGTGTGCCAGATCAAGGATGATGAATTAAATGAAATAGTGCTGCAAGGATCAAGACAGAAGAATATGTATGTGGTAGATTGGTCTACTGCCACACCAAGCACCTGTTTGTTAGCAAAGACCACAGCCGAATCAAGTTGGTTGTGGCACAAGAAGCCGAGTCACCTGAACTGCAAGACAATCAACAAGCTTGCAAGGAGTCATCTTGTAGAAGGATTTCCAAACTCAGTGTACAAGAAAGAAAGTGTATGTGATGCATACCAGATGGGTAAGCAAATCAAATCTTCATTCAAGGACAAGCCAAGTCCTTCTTCAACAAGGATATTACATCTGTTGCATATGGATTTATTTGGTCCAGGTGAGCCAGCTAGCATAAGTGGAAAGAAATACACCTTAGTGGTGGTGGATGATTATTCAAGATATACATGGATAATTTTCATGTGTAAAAAGAAGGAAACACTGCAGAAGTTACCTCAACTGATGAAGAGAATTCAAAATGAAAAGAGTCAAACCATTATAAAAATAAGATCTGACAGGGGAACTGAGTTTGTCAATGGGATAATAACTCAGTATTGTGTTGAAAATGGTATTGCTAATGAGTTATCAGCTGCAAGAACTCCACAACAGAATGGAGTAGCTGAAAGAAGGAACAGAACTCTCAAGGAAGCTGCAACGACAATTTTAGTTGAAGCTGGATTGCCTAAGAGATTTTGGGCTGAAGCCATAAACACAACATGCTATACTCAAAATAGATGCATGATTAATAGGCAATTGACCAAGACTCCTATGAAATCTGGATAGAGAGAAAGCCAAATGTTAGATACTTCAGGATATTTGGATGCAAATTCTTCATCCATAATAATGCCAAAGACAATTTGAAGGCTTTTGATGCTAAAGCTGATTAAGGTATCTTTTTGGGATACTCAGCTGAAAGTAAAGCCTATAGAGTGCGTTGAACAAGAGGACTATGGTTACAGAAGAGTCTATCCATGTGGTTTTTGATGAACCTAATGTGAATGGAGAAGACATTGAAGAGTTAGCTAATAAGCTGAACCAACCAACTATACAGAAAAGTCCTTATGCTGAAGCTGAAGTAAGAGCACTCAACCCAGATGAAGATGAGATAGCTGAATCTCAAAGGCAGCTGGAAGGTCTATAGCTGAATGAAGATGAAAGAGTTGTTCAAGACAATTTAGCTGTGAGACGGCTAAATCCAGTAGACTTACTCCAACCTGATGTGAGATGGCTGAGAGACCATCCACCAGAGTTAGTCATTGGAGATGTTAGAGATGGCATAAGAACCAGATCCAGAGCACAACAAGAAGCTATGTTCACTTGTTTCACATCCCAGATAGAGCCTAAAGATGTGTCTCAAGCATTGGATGACACACATTGGATTCAGGCCATGCAAGAAGAGCTGAATCAGTTTGAAAGAAACAAAGTATGGGAATTAGTTCAAAGGCCAACCCACCAAAATGTTATTGGCACAAAATGGGTTTTCAGGAACAAGATGAATGAGGAAGGATCTGTTGTAAGAAACAAAGCAAGGTTGGTAGCCAAAGGGTATTGCCAAGAAGAAAGCATAGATTTTGATGAAACCTTTGCTCCTATATTGCAAGATTGGAAGCAATATAATAAGGATGTTTCTTGCCTATGCTGCACATAAAAACTTCAATGTGTATCAAATGGATGTGAAGAGTGCATTTCTAAATGGACTGTTAGAGGAAGAAGTCTATGTTAAACAACCTCCAGGTTTTGAGCAGAAAACTATTGGAGATAAGGTCTACAAGCTCAAGAAAGCACTATATGGATTGAAACAAGCACCAAGAGCATGGTATGATACATTGTCTCAATTTCTAACTGACAATGGATTTACCAAAGGCAAAGTTGATAGAACATTCTTCAGAATTCAAGATGGAGAGAGTATACTGCTTGTTCAAATATATGTGGATGACATCATTTTTGGTTCCACAAATGAAGAGTTGTGTGACAAGTTCTCAAACCTCATGCAAGGAAAATTTGAGATGAGCATGATGGGAGAGCTGACCTTCTTCCTAGGACTTCAAGTCAAACAATTGAAGGATGGAACCTTCATAAGCCAAACAAAATACACCAGAGATTTAATGATAAATTTGGTATGAAAGAGAAGTCTTCTGTGAAGATTCTAATGAATACTTCAGTCAAGATGGACATGGATGCAGATGGCAAAGCCGTTGACCAAACCAGATATAGAGCCCTCATTGGATCATTGTTCTATTTAACAGCCAGTAGGCCAGATTTCACCTTTGCAGTAGGCGTATGCGCAAGATTTCAATCTGCACCAAAAGAGAGCCACATGACTGCAACTAAGAGAATCCTAAGATATTTGGAGGGATGCCAGAAAGTCGGCGTATGGTATCCAAAGGAATGAGGATTCAAGCTTATTGGTTACTCAGACTCAGACTATTCTGGATGTAGAGTTGACAAGAAGAGTACTTCAGGTACATGTCAAATGCTTGGAAATAGATTGGTTTCTTGGTTCAATAAGAAATAGAATTCAATAGCTACATCCATAGCTGAAGCAGAGTACATAGCTGAGGGCAGCTGTTGTGCCCAAGTCATATGGATGAGTCAACAGCTAAGAGACTATGATGTTGAAGAAAAAGAGATTCCAATTATGTGTGATAACACTAGTGCTATTGCAATTACTCAAAATCCAGTGTTGCATTCAAGAACAAAGCACATTGATGTCAGATACCATTCTATAAGAGATCATGTTGAAAAGAAAGGCATCACCTTGGAATACATCTCAACTGATAAGCGGTAAGCTGACATATTCAAAGTCATTATGTGAATCAAGATTTGAAGAGCTCAAGAATGAGTTAGGGTTAATTGTGCTAAGTTAGGAAACTCAGCAGAGAAAGCAGATGAGAAAATGAAAAAGAGCAAGTTTCGCCTTTCAGCCAAGTGAAACAGCTCAGTCGGGAAGTCAACTGTATCTAGTTAGCTGACAGCTGAGTTTCATCATGGAAAGAGAGGAGTAGAGTTGAATCGCTTCGGATATAAGCTGAAGTAATTATGAGCTAAGTGAAAACAACGCAGTCGTTTTAATTAAGTGGGAATGTTTTTAAGGATGACGTCAGCGTAATAATGACAATCGTAGTAAAAGCTGCACAGTAAACCATATGATTGGATATAAATGTTGATGCATTTAATGCGGTGAATTAAATGCAGTTTTGAAGCTCCAATCTCAGCCATTGATTTCAATCAAAAATTTCAAACTCCGAAGGACGTCCTTTCACGTCCCTTATATACGAAACTTCGTCTTTCTCGCTCCTCACGCGAACTATTCATCTTCAAGCAAAGAAAGTGCATTCTCTCTGAAACTTAGTGCAAACCCTAGTTCTTTCAAAGCAAGTTTTCTCGCATTTCAATCGGTAGAAACCTCTGGAAATGGCTCCAAAACATGATTTCGTGAAGCTCTCAAAGCAAATCCACACTGGTGCTTCTATAGATTTTGAAGATGATCAAACAGGGTATCGATGAAACCCTGGTCAAGAAAGTGGCTGAAAATTTGGAGAAGTCCGGCCTGAAGGAATTTTTGACGATGGAGTTCACTCATACGTACCTTGAAGAGGTCGCTATGTTTTATGTGAACGCTGAAGTGCGGACGATGGAATCCGATCATTGGTCCATAGCAAGGTCATCAAACTCAATGCCAAAGACCTTGGTGAGCACTGTTTGTTGCCCGCGGAGGGTTTGAAGGACATCTCTAAGGAGGATGTCGACTTAGTTGCGGCTTGGAAAGATGTTGCCAAGCCCGAAGTGTGCTGCGAAAGTGGTCTATACAACAAAGAAAGAATCCTTGAAGGATGACTATCACAAGCTGATGGATGTCATCGCGAAGTGCGTTGACATGAAATTTGGAAGCTTCAATCAACTGTCCAAGACTAAGCTGATCGTGATGGCTGCGATCATGCAAGAGAAGAAAGTAAACTGAGCTGAGTTTGTTTACAATAAACTCTGCCAAAATGTGCTGAACAAGACCTACAAGGAGGATGGGTCCTTTGGATGTTCCCTGGGTTATGGCCTAGTTATTGGCCATCTAATGGGGGTAAAGGGTATTGCGTTACGCCATGGCAAGCCCTTCCATATCAACAAAAAGATGTTCAGAGGAAACCTCTCAGTAGCCCAGAAGAAAGCTCATGCTAGAAGGGCTGATACCAGTGAGGGGGAATCAGCTGATCCTGAAGACACAACTGAGACTCCTTCAGCCAAGAAGAGAGCTACGGTATCTAAGCCTGCTCCTGCCCCCAAAGCAAAGAGAAAGAAAACACCTGCCCCCACAGCAAAGTCCAAAGCACCTGCCCATGCAGTCGAGTCACCTGCCCGTGCAGTCGAGACACCTGCCCCCGCAGCCGAGATAGAGGAGGAACCTCAAATTCCCTCTTCTATCATAAAGAAGAAGAGGATTGCCAAGTCAAGAAAGGCAGCCGCCTCTAAGAAAAGTGTCCAAGCCCCCGCTAACGAAGAATCTACTGAGATGGAACCAGAGATCCCATTGGTTCTCCCCAAAAAGAGACGGTTGTTTAGGCACTCTGAGCTTGAAAAGACAGTTGAAGGTACCTAGCCAAAGAAGAAAGTTGAGACTGTGGATGCTGAGGAAACGCAGTCTCCTGAAGTTGTTGACGAGCCCAAGCAGTCTACTGATGCTAATCAGTAGAGGATCAAAGAAGACCCAGCTGTGAGGAAGACATCTGAGGAAATTGAAGCAATCGAGACAACAGAGCCCGAAATTGAAAAGTTGTCTCCCCTCCTAAGACAGATGCTGCTGCAACTAAGGAAGAGCAAGGTCCCTTAGCTCCCATTCAAGAGACTGGAGATTAAGGCGATGATGATGATGATATGATCATGTACTCTCCGGTTTATCCTAACATTCAAAGTCGATTGAGAGAATGGATGGCATGGAAGTTGGATCATTCAAGGATGCATTTCACTCGCCCTGAGTTCATCGAAGAAGAAGAAGAGCTTCTCCAATTCCTTGGTGTTAATGATGTCAAATCTGCCCTTGATGAAGAAAACTGCTTGGACATCCTCCGCATTATTAAAGAGAATGAGAAGGAGAAAGTTGAGGAGCGAGCCCGAGCCCTAGAGAAGTCCAAAATGTGTGCTTTCACAGGTACTCTCGAACATACACATGAGCATCTTCAAGAGTACACCGACAGTGATAAAGACAGGGATCCAACTGCCGCAGCCGAGAAGTCAAAACTGCAGCAGGCATTGCAGAATCCAGAGCCATGCACGAGAAAAGTCTCTTAGAAGGTCCAAGAGAGTCCTCCCAAACTCTCCTTCAGAAGGATCCCTTGGGAGTGGCGCAGCTAGATTGCGTCAACCATAGCTGCCACCACGTCCCCCGTGTAATCAGAGGATGGCTCCCAGGGAAATGGCGATGAAGCTGGGACTTTGGGCCCCCAAGCTAAGCCTACCCCTGAAGAAGATGTTAACACACCTACCCTTGCGACTGTACACTCAGAGGGAAAAGCCGCGTCTCAGGAGCAGAGTGACCCCACTCTCATTCACTCAGCTGGTGCGCCAGCTGAGGGGAAAACTCTATCCACCATAGTTGGGTTGGAGGTTGCTGTGGGAGACACACATATGCAGTCAGGAGGTGAAGGTAAAGAAATCGAAGAACAACAGAGTGACATTAACGACGCTCGGACAGTTGAGTTTGTCTCAGTTGAGATGTCTACTGCTTTGAAAGTGCAATCCAAGGGGTTGACACTCCTATGGATGCCACTGTCCAAGACCCTGAGACAGCTGAGTCTGTCGAAGGGAGAGTAGAAGACCCTAAGACAATTGAGACTGTCGAAGGGATTACAGAAGGCCCTGCAGCAATTGAGACTGCTGGGGGTATTGAAGGCCAAAGGGAGGTTGAGACTTCCCTTGGTAAAGATGATAGAAATAAGAACATTCCTCATATTGAAGGCGCTACCGCAGAGGAAGTGATTGGTGCCCTTTAAGACTCCCAAGAAAACATTGATACATCATTTTTGGAGTCTGAGGATGAAGCTGAGTCCACCCCACATGAAAATCTAATTGCGGACCCAACTACAGATGTTCAGCAATCTCAGAGTCAAGTCAGCAATAAAATAGCTCCCATGAGATTCAATTTTGATGATGAGCCAACTCCTCAGGTCTCATCATCCTCCGATGAAGCTGATGATACATCTGAGGATCAGGTTCTTCACTTAGCAAAACACACTGAGACCGATGAAGCTGTTAAAACAGCTGAGGCTCAGTCAGCTGGGCAACCCATCACAATTGCCATAGCTGAAATTGAGTCATCTGCACAGGTTCCCACAACTGCTAGAGTAACGACTCCTATAGCTCTGTCATAGGCTCTCACAGATGTGACCACTGCCGATGAAGCTGCCGTAGCTAAGGCATAGAGGGCTGAATCTACTCATCAAGAACACAGGAAGGCTCCACAAACAAAAGACTCGGAGATCCCATTTGTTCGAGATGATGTGTTTGAGGAAAAATTTCCATTCACCGTTGAATTGCCAGAATTAGAAGCTGAATCTGCCAGAGAATTAAGGAAATATACAGTGCGCAAAGATCCAGTCATCCCCTCAGATATGATTGTTCCCATGGATTTTGATTTTGATGCAGAATGGCCAGCAGCCGAGTCAACCTCCGCAGTTGAGTTCTGTAAAGCTTTCAAGACTATCTGCGAAGAAATTGAGAAGATGGAACGCCATCAAGCATCTTTGGACCTCCGACTGGACAATCGTGATGCCACCCTCACAGCTGATTTGAGAGGGATTGTAGTGTGCATGAGGGAATGGGCTGCGCAGCAGACAACTATGCAATCTGAGCAAGTCCGCCACTTCAAGGCCTTATTTGCAAAAATGTTATTTTAGAGTACGGATAATTCAATGTATCAACAACGGATGTAGGATTATATTGCGAGGATTGAACAGTCCCATAAGTTGGATATGGAGCTACTGCAACATTTCCACAAGAATGAAACTGCCAGACTCGAGAACAACATGAATGAGAAATTCAATCTTCTCATGGCTGAAATAAAGATAGTAACAGCCGAGTCTAAGGCCACACGCTCAGAATTTTGAAAGGCGTATGATGCAGCAGAATCCAAGAATTACTCGACAAACAGTCAACTGGACTTTATCCTCAGTGGTTTGTTCCCTGGGATCCCTCTCACTTTTGGTGATGATGCCAAAAAGGGGGAAGATGAGTCCCTTAAGGAATTGAAGAAAGAAGCAATGAAGAAAGGAGGTGACAGAGCTGAGGGGGAACAAAGTTCGAAGGATAAGAAGTTGATGTACGCTGAAACCCCTCAGCTAGGTCAAGTCACAGCTGATATTCTCAGCAAGCTACCCGTGAACTTACCAATTGAAAAAGTTGTTGTGGCCATGAAAGATAAGAGAAAGGTCATCGAAGCTGCATTTGAGAAGGTAGCTGAGGATACATCAGCACGAGTGGAAGAACTCTTAAAACAGCATGGTGGTCTTCCAACTGGATTAGAAAATGCCATGATAGAGCCCCCCAGAGAAGTAATGCCGGATGCAGGATCTGAGCCCAGGATCTGTGGAAGAATTTTAAACTTTGGAAGCTAAAGGCTACTTCGTAGGTATGACTTTGACTCAAGCCTGGGAGTTGTACTGGGAAAAAGGCCTGAAGGTATGCAACACGGCTGAGAAGCAGCAGAGTACTAGCAATCACTCAGCTGAAAAATCCAAGGCTCCTGTACAATATGCTCTTAGAGGAAGAGGAGCAGAGTCAAGAAAGGGAAGACAAAGTGGCACGGGAAGAAGTTCTCAATCTCGGCCAAGGCCAAAAGATGTCACTTTTGTAGATCCTGAGAAAAGGGGAATCACATACTGGGCTGGGCATGACCATCTTGCAAACTTAGAAGTTGCTCGTAAAATTGAAGAAGCCAAGAAGAGGATGGCAGAAGAAAGTGCTAGAGCAACTCGTGAATGGGAAGAAAGGCAGCAAAGGGATGACCCTACTATAAAGCGAGCATATGAGAAAAATAAAAGGGAAGAAGATGAGAAGAAGAGAAAAAGAGTTGATGATGAAGATCGCAGAATATCTGAATAAGAGAGAGGAAGGAAGCAACAAAGGCGTTGAAGTGTGTTGCGAACCCCTTCGTGTATTTTTGTGTAAATACATCTATGTAAGTCTTCTGTAATAAGCTCAGTGAATTTCCCTGTAATTTTCACTCTATATGTATCTTAGCTTAGATATTTTGTGTATTGACATATATATATAGATAACTCTGATATCGAATGTAAAAGCTGTGTAAAGGACAAGAATGCTATGATCAATAAAATGATTCATTCAAAGCATACATTTTTTGTTACTACATTGTCTGTATTTATCCTTGATGTTTACTTATTTTTTAAATGTTTCAAGTTTTGGCATCATCAAAACGGAGGAAATTGATAGAAAATTTATTTGTTAGATTTTGATGATACCATGTAGAACTTAAACTAGGAAGTTGGCACCCCATTTTCCTTGTATTTCGCACTGTAATAGATAGGGCTGAAAGAGATGAGTCAAGTCGGCTATGCCAAGGATTACAAGAAGTCAACTGCGGACTAGAATGAAGACTCTTCTGTGTGGCAGCTGAGTGAGGCCAAGAAGAAAGTCAAGGATTCGACTGAAGAAGAGTCAGCTGAGGAACATCTGTGTGAAGTGTCAGTCAAGTCAACTTAAGGAGCTAAGTCTGTTAGTTAGAGTGACAGTGTAGTCAATCCCATGATTGGAGCTGACTCAAGTCACCTGGGGTAAAGACAACAGTTGAAGACAACTGACTTAGATCCATTGGAATAAAGTCACAAATGTTACTCGATATAGTAACATGTAAAGCTGTCAGGTCTAAAAGTGCTTTTCCCGGAATTGTGCAAAAGGAATGAACCAATGGGAAGCAATGCATCTTGTGTCAGACACCTGCAAAGTTGGTATGCCATTAATACGAGAAAAAGTCTACATCAAGGACTGCAGACCAAGACAAGACAAGCCAACAACCACAAAAGTGACATTTGAAATCAGCCTATCTCTTCAACGGGCATAATTTAAAATGTGCACTATAAAAGGATGAGGAAGTTATTGAGAAGAGGTTACCTGAACCATGAACAAGCAATCAATATTAAAGCAAATAACCTGCAATATTCTCAAAGCTTATTAAGATAATCCTCAAGCCTGAAACTCGAAGGAACTCGATCCAATACAAGTTGTGAAGGAAAGATAACTTCAAATCTGTTGAAGAGAAAACTTTTGAAGAAACCAAAAGGGTCTACTTTCCAAGCCTGGATTGTAGGAAGGTTCAAGTTCGAACCATTATCAAGTTTGTTAGAGGGCTTCGTGATCAAATCCAAGAACTTGAGAAGTGAGCTGAAGTAGCAAGACAGCTGAGAGAAGCCAGCTGTGTGATCATGGTTGTCTCCAGACTGTTGACCACTTTGTAAACTGATCTGTTACATAGTGGATTCCTTCAGGAGTTGGAGAAGAGATGATTAGAAGAATTACCCCATCTTCGAACCTCTATAAAATATTTGTGTCATTTACTTTCAGCAAATTTACCTTCCTGCATATTTACTTTATATATGATGTTAGTATCATATTTTCTATCCAACTGATAAGTAACCAAGTACTAAAAATCAAGTGTTTAAAACAAGCCTTAAATAAATCAGAGGGTGTTAAGTGTTCCGTTGTTAAAAACCAAACCAGCCAAGTTAAGTATTTGGTTTAAATAGCCGAGTCATACTATCAACAGCTCTATCGAGTCTGTTGAGTGGGTAACTCAGTTGAATAGCCAACTTAGTTGTCCCTCAAGGACATAGTTGTTTGATTCAACTCTGTTGAATAATTTTAAAGGACTTAAATTCGAAAATTTGGTGAGGTTTATTCAACCGCCCCTTCTAAACCTTACACCACACCCCTTGGGACCTACAATTGGATTCTGAGTGATTGCAATAACACTAGTGTTATCACACATAATTGAAATCTCTCTTTCTTCAATATCATAGTCTCTCATTTCTTTGTCTCATCCATAAGACTTGGGCACTTGTTTGCCTCTGACTATGTACTCTGCTTTAGTTGTGGATGTAGCTATTGAATTTTATTTCTTGCTGAACCAAGAAACTAATTTGTTTCCAAGCATTTGACATGTACCTGATGTACTCTTCCTATCAACTCTATATCCAACATAATCTGAGTCGGAGTATCTTATCAACTTGAATCGTCCTTCCTTTGGATACCGTAAGCCAACTTCTTGGAATCCCTTCAAATATCTAAGGATTCTCTTAGCTATAGTCATGTGACTTTCTTTTGGCCTGCTTACTATTAAATAGAGCAATGATCCAATGAGGGCTCTATATCTAGCTTGATCAACAGCTTTTCCATCTGCATCCATGTCCATCTTGACTGATGTATTCATAGGAATCTTTACTGATGACTTCTCTTCCATACCAAATTTCTTCATTAAATCCTGGTATACTTGGTTTGGCTTATGAAGGTTCCATCCTTCAATTGCTTGACTTGAAGTCCTAAGAAGAAAGTCAGCTCTCCCATCATGCTCATCTCAAATTTTCCTTGCATGAAGTTTGAGAAATTGTCACACAACTCTTTGTTTGTGGATCCAAAGATGATATCATCCACATATATTTGAACAAGCAGTATACTCTCTCCATCTTGAATCCTGAAGAGTGTTCTGTCAACCTTGCCTTTGGTGAATCCATTGTCAATTAGAAACTAAGACAATGTATCATACCATGCTCTTGGTGCTTGTTTCAATCCATACAAGGCCTTCTTGAGCTTGTAGACTTTATTTCCAATAGTTTTCTGCTCAAAACCTGGAGGTTGTTCAACATAGACTTCTTCCTCTAATAGTACATTTAGAAATGCACTCTTCACGTCCATTTGATATACGGTGAAGTTCTTATGTGCAACATAAGCAAGAAACATCCTTATTGCTTCCAATCTGGCAACATGAGCAAAGGTTTCATCAAAATCTATACCTTCTTCTTGGCAATAACCTTTGGCTACCAATCTTGCTTTGTTTCTGACAACTGATCCTTCCTCATTCATCTTGTTTCTGAATACCCACTTAGTACCAATAACATTTTAGTGGGTTGGCCTTTGAACTAATTCCCATACTTTGTTTCTCTCAAACTGATTTAGCTCTTCTTGCATGGCCTGAATCCAATGTGTGTCTTCCAATGCTTGAGACACATCTTTAGGCTCTATTTGGGAAATAAAACAAGTGAACATTGCTTCATGATGTGCTCTGGATCTGGTTCTTATGCCATTTGTAACATCTCCAATGAATAACTCAGGTTGGTGGTCTCTCAGCCATCTCACATCAGGTTGGAGTAAGTCTGCTGGATTTAGCCATCTTGCAGCTAACTTATCTTGAGCAGCTTCTTCATCATCATTCAGCTGCATACCTTCCAACTATCTTTGAGATTCAGCTATATCATCATCATCAGGGTTGAGTGCTCTCACTTCTGCTTCAACATAAGGACTCTTCTGCATAGTTGGCTGATTCTGCTTATCAGCTAACTCATCAATGTCTTCTCCATTCACATTTGGCTCATCAAATAGCACATGGATAGACTCTTTTGTAACCATAGTCCTCTTATTTAGCACTCTATAGGCTTCACTCTTAGCTGAGTATCCCAAAAAGATACCTTCATCATCTTTAGCATCAAAAGCCTTCAGATTGTCCTTGATATTGTTGGGGATGAAGCATTTACATCCAAATATCTTGAAATATCCAACATTTGACTTTCTCCCTGTCCAAATCTCATAGGGAGTCTTGGTTAATTTCCTGTTAATCATCCATCAATTTTGAATATAGTATGCTGTTTTTATGGCTTCAGCCCAAAATCTCTTAGGCAATCCAACTTCAGCTAATATTGTTCTTGCAGCTTCCTTGGGAGTTTTGTTCTTTCTTTCAGCTACTCCATTCTGCTGTGGAGTCCTTGTTGCTGATAACTCATGGGCAATACCATTTTCAACACAATACTGAGTTATAATCCCATTGACAAACATAGTTCCCCTGTTAGATCTTATCTTTATAATGGTTTGACTCTTCACATTTTGAACTCTTCCCATCAGCTGAGGCAACTTCTGTAGTGTTTCTTTCTTTTTACACATGAAAATTGTCCATGTATATCTTGAATAGTCATCCACCACCACTAAGGTGTATTTCTTTCCACTGATGCTAGCTGGCTAAATAGGACCAAATAAATCCATATGTAACAGATGCAATATCCTGGTTGAAGAAGGACGTGGCTTATCCTTGAATGATGATTTGATTTGGTTTCCCATCTGGCATGCATCACATATACTTTCTTTCTTGTATACTGAGTCTGGCAATCCTTCCACAAGATGACTCCTTGCAAGCTTGTTGATTGTCTTGAAATTCAGGTGACTCGGCTTCTTATGCCACATCCAACTGAATTTGGTTGTACTCCTTGCTAGCAAACATGTGGTTGGTGTAGCAGTGGACCAATCCACTACATACATATTCTTTTGTCTTGTTCCTTGTAGCACAATTTCATTAGATTCAGCATCCTTGATCTGGCATATCCCCATGTTGAATCCCACATTATAAACCTTTGTCACATAGTTGGCTGATGCTTAACAGGTTGAAGTTGAGGTCTTCAACATATGCAACATCTTTGATCTCCAGTCCATTCTTCTTGATGGATCCTGTGCTTTTGGTCTCCCCTGGAGCTTCATTTCCTCCAAATATGACTTTTGCACCTTTGATCTCCTTGAATCTTGACAGATTTCTATTATTTCCTATCATATGTCTGGAAAAGCCACTATCCATGTACCAGGTTCCTTGTCACTCAGCTGTTCCTTGAACCTGCAATCAAGGAAATCAGTTTTTAGGTACCCAAGGTTAGTGCTGTAAGATGCTCCAACCAACCTATAACCAGATGATCTGACTCTAAGAGGTTGCCATCTATCAATACCATAATCATAATGCACATTAGAGAATTGCTTGGGGGTTTTAGGATTAGCAACCGCTTTCTTGGGGTAGTTGTGGAATTTCTGGGTGTAGTGCTTGGGTGCATGAGTGTGATGATAATAGCTCTTTTTCCTTGGGAATGACCTTTGCTGAGGTTGTGGTCTTTGCCATTTTGGCTTGTATCCCATAGGTCTATGCTGATATTTCACATGGTTATTCCAATCATCTTGGTTTGGATAGTTTCTACCATTCCTATCATATGTATTTCTATGATGAAATTTATGGGGCTTTTGGTAGCTCCGTTTGGCTCTTACAGAGTAATTTTTGTTGGGAGTCTACTGATGAACCTGTCTGAATTTCTTCTCAGTTGTCCTTTCAGCATACTCTATTGGCTTCTTTCCTTTTCCCTTGTAACCAAGGCCAGTATGATTGTGATTGTGTTTTGGTATGTATGTTGGTGCAACATATGGTGTTTTGGGCTTTTGGATTCCTTCATTTCTTGAAGATCATTTTCCAAAATCATTCTTGGAGCTTGACTATGCACAAAGGAATTGAATCCTATGCCTGTCTTGTCTCCACACTCTTTTTGACTCATAATAAGTTCATCCAATGATTTGGATGCTTTTGTAAACGAGGCAATCACATTTTTAAGATCTTTTTCTCTTTTCTCAGTGGCAGCTAACTCTGCTAAGATCTTTGTATTTTCAGCCTTCAACATAGTGTTCTCATCAGCTATGTGACTCAGAGTACTCGGTTCTTTTGTCAGTTGTGAGTTTTGGCTTTTAAGCTGGTTGTTCTCCTTATTCAAAAGTGTGTGTGAGGTTTTAATGTTCTCAAAATCTTTCATCATTTTGCTTAATGAATCATAAAGATCTGTGGGTGATGAAGTGTGTGTATCACAGTCACTATCACTTGAATCAAAATGAGATGAGTTAGAATGTACCTCATCTTCTTGATCTTGTTCTTTAGCCATGAGGCAGATCAAAACCTCTTCCTCAGTATCACTTGAGTAGTCAGCTTCACTGCTAACCGAATCTGCTGCCTCTTTACACTTAGTTGGCTCAGCAGTCTCAGCAGCTAACATGGCTTTCTTATTTTCTTGTCTTCTTTCCCTGAAGACTCTTCTTTCTTCCTCATTTCTATATTTGTTGACTGGTGGATAGGAATAGTCAACGGCAAAATGTCCTGGTTGTCTGCAATTCCAACACAGGTTTTCAGCTCTCTGATCAGCTCTCTGGTTCTCTGATTGTCAGCTCTTTGATGATCAGCTCTATTGGGTGGTCTGTCCTCCCTTGCTTTGGAAGGTGTTGAATGTCTCCTGGAGGTTTCACCCTTGTTCCTTTTATAGTTCTTGTTAAAGAACTTGTTGAATCTCTTTACCAAAAGGCAATTTCCTGCTGGTCCATGGTCTCCTTTGGCTCAACTTTCTTCCCTTCACTGGCCAATAATGCAGTTGTCTTGGGTACAACTATTTCCTCTCACTCTTTCATTCTCAGTGACAATAGCTCATGATTAGATGTTCTTGAGAGGTCCATTGAGTGTCTCAGGGCCATGACCTTCATTTCCCATTCAGCTGGGAGGGCTCTTAGTATTTTCATGCACATCTCCTTCTAAGTGTACTCTTTCCCAAGAGCTGAAAGCTCGTTTGTTATCTCTGTGAATCTTGCATCCAGCTGATCCAGAATTTTTACCTGCAAGCATTTTAAATTTTTTCAAATTTTTGAACAACAACAGTTAATTTATTCTCTTTAATATGTTCTGGTCCTTCATAAATCAGGGTTAGCTTATCCCAGATTTCTTTGGTTGATCTGCATGACTTGACTTTGTTGAACATTACCTTGTTCATCGTCTTGCAGAGAATATCCTTGGCCACATTGTCCAGGTTATATCTCTTTCTATCTTCATTAGTCCATTTAGTGCAAGGTTTTTCAATCATAGCTAGTCTAGCCTTCTGCTGCAACATCCTCTCCTTCAGCCGGAAGTGCTCTTCTTACAGCAGTATTGACTTGAGTATTTGCAATGGCCCATCCTCTATCACCAGTCATATTTCATCATGTAAAGTTGATAGATGAGCCTGCATACGAATCTTCCAGTCATCAAACTCTTCCACAGTAAACATAGGCATGATAATAACTTTGCTTTAAAGATGAAAGACTTTGAAAACACAAGTGTTAAACCTTTTGAAAAAGATTGAGATCTAGTTTAGTAACCAGTGCGGAAGGCTCAATGAACCAACTGCTCTGATACCACTTGTAGGTCCCAAGGGGTGTGGTGTAAGGTTTTAGAAGGGGGGGTTGAATAAACCTTACCAAATTTTCACTTTTAGTCTTTTTAAGAATTTCAACAGAGTTGACTCAAATAGTTGTGTCCTTGGGGGACAACTATGTTGGCTTTCTTCAGCAAAGTTACCCACTCAACATATTCGACTGAGCTATTGATAGTATAACTTAGTTGCGTCAGCTAACACAAAACTTTTAGGTGATTTAGTTTTTAACAACGGAAGACATAACACCCTTTGTTAATTTAAAGCTCATTTTTTAACTCTTGTTTTAGCAATTGTTATTATCAGATGGATAGCAATATAACTTAACAACAAATATGGAAATATATGCGAGAAAGTAAATGACACAAGTAAATTTATAGTGGTTCGAGGATGGGGTAATTCCTCTAATCCACTCCTCTCCAACTCCTAGAGGAATCCACTAGGTAACAGATCAAGTTACAAAGTAGTTCTCCTGCGACTCAGCTTCTTCACAAGACAACTGCCTTGCTACTTCAGCTCCCTTCAAGTCTTTGGAATTTATCACATAGCCTTCCAACAAATTTGAAACTCCTGGTTCGACCTTGAACTTTTCTATAGCTCCTTCAACTTGGAGAATAGACCCCTTTTTGTTCTTTAAACTTTCCTCTTCAACTGGTTGAAGTATTCTTTCCTTCACAGCGTGTGTTGGATCGAGTTCCTTCGAGTTTTACGCTTGAGAAATTCTATGATAAGCTTTGAGAATATTGCAGGTTATGCTTGCTTGAATATTGCTTGATTCATTCGTGCTTGGTTCAGGTAACCTTATCTCAAATGCTTCCTCAGTCTTTTATAGTGCTCATTTGAAAATTTGCCCGTTGAAGAGATAGGCTATTTTCAAATGACACTTTTTGTTCGTTGGCTTGTCTTTTCTTGGTCTGCAGCATTTGTGATGTTGACCCTTTCTCGTATTAAATGGCTCTGCAGCTTTACAGGGTCTGACACATGCTCTAGTGTTTTCCATTGGTTTATTCCTTTTGCATATTGTTGGGCCAAACCCTTTAAGACCTTGCAGTTTGGACTTATTACTATATCAAGTAATATCCTTGACTTCCTTCCAACGGATCAATGTCAGTTGTCTTGACTTGACTGCTGCCTTTACCTCTTTGACTTGAGTCTGCTCCAATCATGAAAATGACTCAACTGTCACTCCAACTATTAGACTTGGCTCCTTTCACTGACTTGACTAACACTTCCTCATACTTCACACAGTTGTTCCTAGTTGGCTCTCCTTCAATCGAGTCCTTGTCTTCCTTATTGGCCATACTCAATTGACACACAGCGGAGTCTTCACTCTAGTCTGCAGTTGACTTCTTGCATTCTTTGATATAGTTGACTTCACTCAGCTCTTTCAGTCCTATCTATTACAACATAGAATTACAAGAAAAATGGGGTGCCAACTTCATATTCTAAGTTTTACATGGTATCATCAAAATCTTACAAATAAATTTCCTAACAGCCCCATCTTTCACCCCTAAAAAGCTTGTTCTGAATCTAAACTGACCCCAAAAAACACCCAACAAACCAAACCCCACAAGCCCACCTCCCGCCCATATCCTACCCATTACCCCCAACCTAGAACTCCTCAAAATATCATCATCACCTAGAACAACCTGCTCACCTCCCCCCTACACTACCAACAACCAAGACACTAGCACCCAACCAGTTACAACACCTAGCCCAATATCCAAACCAATTAAACATAACACAAACATATATGCCTCTTCACAAATACTACAAACATCATCACAATCCATAAAAAACCAACCCCTCCAACACATACCACCCCCACCTCCAAACACAAGCAACGACACCCTTTTGATATTGCAAAACCAAAACCTATCCACTTGGCATCGAACACCCAGAACAAAAGTCACCAAATCACCTTCTCAACCCCTTCAAAAAAACAGAAAGCTACCGAAATCCCTCATTACACCTGAACCACCCACTCTAACCCACCCCGTTAAAAAAGCAAATTGTTTTGAGCTTTCAGAAATCACCCATTACCTACCTGATAATGACGGAGACTGCTAACGAGCAGTCCTGCCGAGAACAATGAGTTACTATAGTTGGAACTGTCGAGGGCTTGCGAACCCCCAAACAATTCAGGTGCTTCAATGAGATATCAAACGCAAAGATCCCACAGTGGTTTTCCTCATGGAAATCAAGTTAGACAAGTGCGAAATGGATGAGATATGTAAAAAAGTGAATTTCACAAATTGTTTCATTGTTGAGTGTGACACAAGCTCAGGAGAAAGATGTGGAGGCTTGTGTCTAATGTGGAAAGATTCTCTCAATATCCTAATTCAAATGGAGACTCTACATGTGATTGATGCTATTATTTGCGAACACCTCATGCATAATTGGTGCCTCACGTGCATATACGGATGCCGAAGGAAAATTTGAAGATCTATACTTGGCAATTATTAATCGATCTTCACTCAGATTCTGGAACATCGTGGCTAGCGATCGGAGATTATAATGAAATCATGTTTCACCATGAGAAAATAGGCGGGAGACAGAAGGATGAGTCGAAACTTTAGAATTTCCACAATACTATTGCTACATGCAGACTTGATGATCTAGGCTTTCAAGGCTACAAATTTACAGGGACCAATGGCCAAGGGGATGAAGCAAATATTCAAGAGCGTCTCGACCGTTGCCTAGCCAATATCCAATGGGTAAGCCATTTTCCAGACTATATTGTAGAACACCTAGTAAGAATCGGATCGGATCATTGTCCAGTCCTTATGTCATGGAAGAAAGAGACGCCCATCTCCACGACCAGGAAGTCACACATTTTCCGGTTCGAAAAAATGTGGCTAGAAGATGAATCGTGTAAGCCTCATCAAAACTCGTGGTCCCATACGAACGACTACACATCCCCGGAGACAATTAGAAAGGAAAATGCATAGTATGGGGATGTCGCTCCTGGCATGGCAACAATCTCACTTTGGTAGCATTAACAGGCAAATGAATACTACAAGAGAACAACTACAAAAAATTCAGTCACTACCACAATCTGCGGAAAATGTTTTTGCCTCAAAGAAACTGGAAGAAAAAATTCGGATGCTACTGAAACGTGAAGAGATAATGTGGTATCAAAGATCATGAGCAAATTGGATTCTGGACAGAGACAAAAATACAACTTTTTTTCATAGGGTGACAAACAGGAGACAAAAAAACAATTTTATCGAATGGATTCGAGATGATCAAGACAGACGGGTCGATGACCCAAAGCAAGTAGCTGAGACTCTTAAAAAATATTTCCAGGATCTCTTTCAATCCACAACTAATCTTAATCTGGACTGTGCCTTGGACACTATTGACTCTAGACTCACGGATGATCTCAACAATAAACTGAGCGCACCATTTACTGAACCGGAAATTGTGGAAGCACTATCCCAGATGCACCCATCTAAGGCCCTCAGGCCTGACGGTATGCCTGCGTTATTCTACCAATATTTTTGGCCTTTGGTGCGTCATGATATTATTAATGTTATTCTTGGTATTTTAAATGATGGAGTCAACCCCTCCCCTCTTAACAGTACCCACATTGTGCTTATACCAAAAAAGAAACAACATCAATCCCCTAGTGATTTTAGACCCATTAGTTTATGTAACATGATTTTCGAACCATCGCTAATAGGCTTAAAATCATTCTCCCACATACCATTCACCAATGTCAATCAGCTTTTGTATCGGGCCACTTAATTACGAATAATGCTTTGTTGGCTTTCGAGATTTTCCATGCCATGAAATATAATAAGGCTAGAAAATGAGGCTCTATCGCTCTAAAACTTGATATGAGTAAAGCTTATGATCGTGTCGAATGGTCTTTCTTAGAAAAAACTATGATTAAGTTTGGCATTCCAACGTCTTTTGTCTCCCTTATTATGCGTTGTGTCTCTTCGGTATCTTATTCCGTGCTCACTAACGGTTTACCTAGACACTCTTTTTTCCCTTCACGGGGTTTCTGTCAAGGGGACCCTCTTTCTCTTTATTTATTTCTTTTTTGTGCAAAAGCTTTTTCAGCTTTAATTCGAAGGTCCAAGATGATGGAAAATATTCATGGAGCTAAAATTTGCAGAAGAGCACCACCGGTTTCTCATCTTTTTTCACAGACGATAGCCTAATTTTTGGACGAGCCAATGGAAATGAAATCACTGAAACAAAGGTTGTGATTTCTACATATTGTGAAGCTTCTGGATGGTAAACTTTGAAAAATTAGAGATTGTTTTTAGCAAAGGCGTACAACCTGAATTGGCACACGACTTAGCGAATCAGATGGGGGTTCAACTAGTGGACAAGCACATGATATATTTAGGTCTCCCAGCCACAATGGGATGAAAAAAACACATTTTTAGGCCTTCTTAGACCGCACGGGGAAAAAACTGAAAAATTGGAAAGCTCGAACACTTTCAGCGGCGGGAAAAATGATTCTAATAAAAAGCGTGGCCCAAGAAATCCCCACATTTGTTATGAGTTGTTTTCTTTTGCCTCAGGGTATTTGTCAGAACATAAATGCTATTATAGCTAATTTTTTGTGGGGGTAAAAGGAGGAGAAAAAAAGGATCCATTGGCGCTCTTGTCAAAAACTTTGTACGGCGAAAGATAAAGGCGGACTTGGATTTAGAGATTTTGCTGCCTTTAATAAAGCAATGCTCGCAAAACAAGGATGGCGACTTATACAAGATGATAACTCGTTGCTCGCTCAAACGCTTAAAGCTCGATATTTTCCTTCAGGTTCTTTTCTCCATGCTAAACTTGGCTTTAACCCCAGCTTTACATGGCGTAGCATTTTAGTAGGGGAAGAGAGATAATGTTGAAGGGAATGAGATGGCTGATTGGTAATGGAACGAGTATACGGGTATGGCCTGATCCCTGGCTCCCTAACTGCCTAGATTTTAAATTGCAATCTCCCCGCAACCTTTGGCCACTTGACTTGCGCATGAATGACCTCCTGCGTATGGAAGACGAAACATGGGATAAAGATGTGGTAACTCGATTTTTAATACAACGGAAGCAGCCCAGATTTTTCAGATTCCCCTTTGCAATCAATGGAGCAACGATCATATAACATGGCATTTTTCAGCAAATGATTAATACACAGTCAAGTCGGGATATAAAATAGCCCTTCGAGAAACAAACTTCAACAGGAGGAACCTTCCCACTCGGGCTCACCCTCGTCAATATGGAAATGGATTTGGAAGTTGTCAGTCCCACCCAAGGTTAAGTTATTTATATGGAAAGCTTCACACAACATCTTACCCGTGCGAACATCACTAAGAAGGCGTAATATGACAATAGACCCATATTGTAAATGGTGTGGGGAATGCGTGGAGACAACGGAACACGCCCTTCGTGACTATCCATGGAGCAACTTTTTCTAGCGAGCGTGCCCGCTAAGGTTGGACAAACTCTTATCCACCCCAACGGCTTCTTTGACGGATATGATCGAGGTAATGTCTAAGATTAAAAATGAAGAAGTCGAATGCCTTTTTGCTATGTTACTTTGGACCCTTTGGTATAAGCCAAAATCTCCTTGTCTTTTAAGATAAATACATCTCCCACCAAGACTGTTTTCGTACAGCTCTTAGTTGCTTATATAAATTTCAATCAGCTAAGCAACTAAAATTACAAGTACAATCACACAAGCCACCGACCGTATGGAAAACACCAAGGATGGGTGTGGTAACAATTAATTCAGATGCCTCGGTAGTTCAGGAAAAGGGTACAGGTCTGGGAGTAGCAATCTGAGACGACTTGGGTATGATAGTACGAGCCTTTGCAAAGAGAATGACGCCTGAATTTCCAATTGATATAGCAGAAGCACTAGCATGCCGAGAAGCACTCACGATCGCAAGAAGTCTCCATTGTCTTCATATTCAAGTAGAACTGGATTCTCTCCCTCGTCCAAGGACTGAATCGAAATAAATTGGAACTATCCTACCGGGAGGAATCATGGAAGATATTAAAGCTCGAGCAAAACTTGATACCATCTCTTTCATCCATATTAGCGAGAGAAAGTTAATAAGTTGGCTCATGGTTTAGCAAAATTTGTTTTCTCTATTCTTAGTTCTATTTTCAGTTCTGTTTGTATTCATGATAACTTACGATTTAAAATTTCTAAATTGTAAACTCTGAGGTTTTAGCCTCTTCTGATTAATGGAAATTGCTTCTTATCTCAAAAAAAAATTGTAAACGGCTAACAATTTACTATATCACTCAAATGATATAATGCCATACAAAATCAAATGAGAACTATAGATTGAATGGTAACACATTTAAAAGAGAGACGACTCAATTCACCAATAAATTTGAAGATAGTACCCAAATAGGTCTACGAGCTATTGATTAGTATTATGGATGGCAATGAGGAGACGGGTTGTTCAGGAATCAGATTCTCCATTTTGTATTTATTAATAAAAATATCCATTATATTAATTACTTAAACTTACCAATATTTAATTTAAATTAAATAAAAATAACATAAATCCCTAATTTGTAAACTTATAAAGAGTTAAGGGTTTAGTTTTTACAAATAATGAAATAAAATATTATAAATAGATTTGATAATTAGTAATAGATAAATTTAATATATATTCTGGGAATGGGGATCAGGACATGGAATCCCATTTATCTAAATGGGGACGAAAATGAGACGGGAAATATAAATATCATCCACATCTCATCCTGGTTCTAGAGAAGCGGGGAACCTTGTGTAAGTCCAAGCGGCTACGATAATCTAGAGGGGGGGTGAATAGATTATCTTCATCTTTTCGATTTTACCCTCTTTTTCGAACCGAAAATTCAAAGACAATAATAAAGGTGCGGAATGTAAACAACACGCGACGATTTAAAGAGGTTCAACCCACCTAGGGCCTAATCCTCTACCACCCCAGTATATCCGGGATGGATTTCAAAAAGACAAAAAAAATTTATTAATTACCAAAATTAATACAACACCAACTTACAACGACACCTTGAAGAGCACCACACTCTTCTTCAACACCACCTTTGAGATTACCACAATCTCTCTAGAAGATTACCACAATCTCCAACGGCACCTTGTGAAGATTACCACAATCTTCAACCTTGGAGAATACCAAATTCTTCAACACCTCAACAAGAAGATTACCACAATCTTCTCACACCTAACACCTAGATCACCCAAGTGTGTTCTTACCACAAGAACACTCACAAGGATATCTTGTGTTGAATGATAACCCAAATATTCAAGATTACAACTCGATAATGAATTATACAATTGAGTGCAAGTGTAATCAAGAATAGCCTAGACCTCAAGAATGTGAAAGTGATAAACTAGGCAAATTACAACAAGAATAATGACAATATAAGACCAAGTGTTTGCTTGAGTATATCTTTGTTGTGTTGTGTTGTTCTCTCTTGTTGTTGTGCTTCAAATCTTCCTCTATTTATAGGAGATGTCTTTTACATGATAGGCTCCTCTTGGGGACTTGAATTCTGTAAAAAATTGCAAGACAATTGAAGAAAAGAGCTGTTAGAAATCAACTCCATGATTTAAGGAAATGTTGTCTGCTGTCAAACGGTCAGAATTTTGCTGTCAAAACATAGGGCGATCGGTCGCGCGTTAAAACAGAAAAGAGATTACACAGCAAAATTCATCAGGGGGACCGGTCCTTGGGGGGCTCAACCGGTCGCCCTCTATGGGGACCAGTCACCCTGACCATTTTTGTTGGTTTCAAGTTTTCTGTTTCACGAAACTTGTTCCCAGGTACCGGTCGCCTCTTTGGTCGACCGGTCGACCTCCTAAATGAAATGTTGTCCGATTTTTGTCGAAAATAAACCTCAAGAAATACTCCGAAAAATTCGTAAAAACATTTTAAACCGATCGGGAGTATTTAGGACAACATTAGAAATATGGTTTTGATGAAATAACACATTAACACAAAAGTGTTGTCCGATATAAATTCCAATAAATACTCCGAAAAATAGTAAAAGCATTTTAGAACAATCGGGAGTATTAGGACAACATTTAGAAACATAGTTTCAATGTAAAAACCCATTGACATGAAATCATTAAATGTGTTGTCCAATATTGTCGAAAATAAACTTGAGGAAATACTCCGGAAAATATTAAAACCATTTTAAATCATTTAGGAGTATTTGGACAACCTTTAAAAACATTGTTTTGGTATATAAACAAAATCATCAAAATCTTGATAAAACCATTTATCAAACAATCTCCCCATTTTTGATGATTACAGACCAAAACAATTTTAACGAGGTCGATTTTGAAAACAAAACATTTTTACCGGTTAAAAATAACTATCCGTTGTGAGCGACAACATTCCACGTAATATAAACACAAGGATGGGAATATAGATTTTCAAAAACAATTTTGCAAAAGCTCCCCCTATCAATATGCACAACAAGAGTAATGTAAAAGCAATCAACCACAAGCTAAAAGCTTGGCTTTTACACATAGATCTTAAGTTCAAGAGCTTATAAGCTCCCCCTGTCAACAAAACATCATTAGATAAGTATGAGTCCATCATACAACAATTGGACTAAGTATAATGCACAACTTATGGCTTTAGGAAGCCATAGCTTATAGCTTCTTTTGTTTAGCTTAACTTAGCTTTTATGAGCTAATGAGCTTATAACCTGTTTCTCCCCCTTTGGAATCATCTAAAAGAATGTTAGCACGATAAAAACATCATATAATCATATCAAAGTGCGCAATTAAAGCGATGTATCAAGCTATTTGAACATTTGAAGCTTGTAGACCAAATAGGAGGGAAAAGTCAATCATACGACTTTGTAGAAGCTTATGAAAGCTCATTTGATTTGCAAAACATGATCTCTATAAATATATAGGACATTTGAAAGCAAGAGAATCATGTAGGTGATGAATTTTTCATTGAGACATTTTATCGAACACTTGGCGGGCGTCAAAAATTGAAGAAGATATATATAACCCTTGTAAATGCAACCAAGCCAAGTTTTTCATCACCAAATCAGTTCAAACTCAATGCAATACATCATAAATAACAATCTCATCACAAACATATACGAATTTCATCAAGAAAATACATATAGGCCAAGTTCTCAAGGGTTCAACCCAATTGAGATAAGGAAGTAGAATTCTTACCATTTAATCGGTAAAGACGAGCAATGATGATGATAATCGAGCCTAAATACATCCAAGATATGAAATGTATGCAATAAAATACATTTGAAGTGAAATGTGTGTGCAAATGACAAAGGGGTCGAAATAGAGTGGAAAAACCTTAAACTGCCAAAATACAAGAACAGAGACGGTTTTAACCAAATTTAAGCGATGCGGCGACGGTCGGTATTTTGCCCTGGCAAACTCACTACTAGTTCATTGTTTTGAAATTCCAAATTTGATCCAAAAATCCGATTTTTCGCCCCTAAGTTTTGAAATCGTGCAAAATGCAAACGTAGACCTCATTCAATATACATTATGTCATAATCAAGCTCGAAATGAGGTAAAATACTCGGCGGTAAGCGATTAAAAAGTCCGTGAGTTATCCTTGAGACGGAATTAAACAAATCTCAAGTTTTTGTTAAAACATGTAATCCTCTAAACAATATCGAATCTCAATATGTTTAGTTCGATTATGACGAACCATATTTTGAAAAATAAAATTTACACCGGACTTGTTATCCCGAAAAATAATAACGTTTTAAAACTTTGAATGAACAAGTCATAAGAAGAAGTGCCTTACAAGTATTTGAAAATTTCTATTAACGGCACTTTAAAGAGATTCGTTGGGATTGTTTTAAGTCGAGCATATAAACATAAGCATATAGAATGTCAAGTCTAAGGAGTAATAAACGAATAAACATACCTCGAATTCGTTAGTCAATCAACATGCCTACCTCAACCTTTGTCAATTTTCACATTTGTGGCAATATAGGTTGAAATGGTTCTTTCTTCTTCAATGCCTCACTTCTTCTTTTGAGTGTGGAATATAATCACCTTCTTGGCATTGTTGAACTTGAATTCCAATGATCAAATTTGAGCTTCCCTCATCATGATCATCTTAGGTTCACCTTGCATTGACTTGGAAAAATATCTTGCACAAATATTCATTAGTAGCACCAAAAATATTATCAACATAAATTTGCACAAGTAAACAACCTTGCCCTTTTTCAAAACAAGAAGTGTAGTATCAACTTTACCTTTTGTAAAATTATTTTGCAAAAATAGCTAAGTCTATCAAACCATATACGGGGTACTAGTATCAACCGTACAAGGCCTTTTTATACAAATCATTTGGCCTAAAAAATTTTAATCTCCGATAGACTTCTATTTGAATAAAACCATTTAGAAAATTGGATTTAACATCCATTTGGTAAAACTTGAAATTTTCTCAAAACAAGAATGGGCAAGTGCAAATAACTTCTAAATGTGCTATGAGTGCAAATATTACATCAAAATCATTATCTTCTTCTTGACAATATCATTGAGCTACTAACCTTGTCTTGTTCATCAAACTTGTTGCGAAATATCACAAATTTCTGCAAAATCTTAACAAGATATTTTGCACACGAGCATAGTAATATCGAATAATAGATACACTATTTTAAGCACCACATACTATGCATCATCAAGAGTCTAATAAATCATTCAAGTTCAAATAAGCATAAGAGAGCTACATAAGGTCTCTTTTGAAATTTGACAATAATAGAGCACATAGTTGAGACCTCATTTACAAGAATCATATGAACAAGAGCTTTGACATAAGCATCCAAGAATAATGGCATTTATATGTGCAATAAAATGCATAACTTAGTGAATCAATTGTTTTATCAAAACAAAATATAATCCTTTACAAAGCTTGGATAAAACAAGCTATGTCAAATAATGCCTTTTCAAAAAATCAAAACATCCTGTTAATGGCACTTGTATAAGCACATAGGCATATGACAAAAATATATCGAGTCTATAAGATAAATACCAATGATGAGCGTACCTCGATAGTTAAAACATCTCTTGAAGAGAATGACGAAATATGTATCCTACATATATCTTTAAACAACTCTAGCACAAAGCAACATGATACAAATGTAGGATAAAAACAATGTATGTCATAAGTATGCTTGTGCCAAGAGAATCCATAGGAGATTATAAAACACAATATTTAAAGCAAATGCTCAAGAGTTTTAAAAACATCATGCAACGTCTTCTTTTTTTAAAAAAAATATTTTGAAACTCACAAATATATTGAAGACCTAAATTTTTAAGAAATATGAAACCCCATTTTGCAATTTAGACACAAACAAAAAAAACAAAATGCATATTTAAATAGGAAGATACGGTTTACCAATTTTGCCATTTCCATGGGTTGTGCCGTTCCCATTGTTGATGGTATCTTCCCTTTTGAAAGTCATTTTGTTGATGATAACTCTTCCTATTGCTCCATTTCCAAGGATTATGTCCTCCCCATTGTTGATAATGTCTCTCTCTTGGAAAATCATCTTGTTGATGATGTCTTTGCCATTTTCAAGGATTGTGTTCTTCCCATTTTTGATTATATCCTCTTCTTGGAAATTTACTTTGTTGAAAATGTTTTCTCCTTCTTTGATCAAATGTTTTTGATGTCTCCTTGGCGGCATGAATTTTCTTCGATTATTAATCCGGTACCTAAAATGACATTGTTTTGTGGTACCCTCAAGTGCTTGGGTCCTTTGGGATTAGTCTTGAGAATTTTAGGTCTCCAACAATAATTAGAGCTATTTCTAGCCCGACAAGTATTTACCGTATGACCCTTCTTACCGCAATAAAAGCAAGTAACATCACTAATATGCATAGGAACTCGATTCCTTTTCATATGATTTATACCATTAGGCTCATGATCAAGTTTACTATTCAAATTATCACAATCATAAACATTCACAACATTGGGCAATTTATTGGTACTCAAGTTGGATTTTGATAAATCATTTTTCATGCAATTAATATCCTCAACAAGAGTACTATTTTGTTTTTCAAGGTTTCTAACCTTGTCAAGTATGGTGGTGTGAGCACATAATAGTAATTCATAGGAAGTAAATAAACTATCCTTTTCATTTTTCAAAACATTGAATTCCTTTTTCAAATTTTTGTACTTAACAAGTAATTTTGGAATTCATTTTGAAGATCATCAAAATCATTTTGCAAATCACTATAATCATTTTGAATAACAATATCATAGGAAGTAGAGGGTTTAAGACATACCTCGTTTTCTTCTTCGATGCCCATAAAACATTGTTCGACTTCTTCATAGTTGGAAGTTGTAAAAGGCTTGTTCCTTAGATTTGACCTTGTATTCCTTTGAGAAGTAGATGCTTTTGTTTGACTCCTTTCATTTGCAAATACTCCATAGATGGCTTCTAATTTTTGCCATACTTCATGTGCCGATCGAATTCCTACAATATGTTCATATTCCAAATTAGTAAGTGAACAATACAAAACATTGAGAGCTTTACCATTTAAGGAGATGGTTTTCTTTTCTTCATCATTGAGCTCCTTGAGAGCTTTGGAGGTGTATGGTGTGTCTTTCATTGGAATAGATTCTCCATTGATGACGATGTTCCAAATATCGAATCCGCAACCTTGTAAATAACATTCCATTATTTCTTTCCAAAAAATTTAATTTTTGGAATCAAATAGTGGTGGTTTGGTGGTGGAGGTGCCGGAAAGATGAGCTTCATTCGTAGCCGACGATCGTTTCTCTTCACTCGCGATGGGAAACGAGCTTGCCAAAGAGTTTGGCTCGATACCACTTGTAAGTCCAGCGGCTACGATAATCTAGAGGGGGTGAATAGATTATCTTCATCTTTTCGATTTTACCCTCTTTTTCGAACCGAAAACTCAAAGACAATAATAAAGGTGCGGAATGTAAACAACGCGCGACGATTTAAAGAAGTTCAACCCACCTAGGGCCTAATCCTCTACCACCCCAGTATATCAGGAATGGATTTCAAAAAGAAAAAAAATTATTAATTACCAAAATTAATACAACACCAACTTACAACGACACCTTGAAGAGCACCACACTCTTCTTCAACACCACCTTTGAGATTACCACAATCTCTCTTGAAGATTGCCACAATCTCCAACGGCACCTTGTGAAGATTACCACAATCTTCAACCTTGAAGAATACCAAATTCTTCAACACCTCAACAAGATGATTACCACAATCTTCTCACACCTAACACCTATATCACCCAAGTGTGTTCTTACCACTAGAACACTCACAAGGATATCTTCTGTTGAATGATAACCCAAAAATTCAAGATTACAACTCGATAATGAATTATACAATTGAGTGCAAGTGTAATCAAGAATAGCCTAGACCTCAAGAATGTGAAAGTGATAAACTAGGCAAATTACAACAACAATAATGACAAAATAAGACCAAGTGTTTGCTTGAGTATATCTTGTTGTGTTGTGTTGTTCTCTCTTGTTGTTGTGATTCAAATCTTCCTCTATTTATAGGAGATGTCTTGTACATGATAGGCTCCTCTTGGGGACATGAATTCTGTAAAAAATTGCAAGACAATTGAAGAAAAGAGCTGTTAGAAATCAACTCCATGATTTAAGGAAATGTTGTCAAACTTTGTCAAACGGTCGAATTTTTCTTTGTCAAAACATAGAGCGGCCGTCGTGCGTTAAAAACAAAAAGAGATTACATAGCAAAATTCATCGGGGACAACCTGGGTCGGTCATTTTTGTGGGTTTCAAGGGGGCTTGACCGGACCTCCTAAATGAAATGTTGTCCGATTTTTGTCGAAAATAAACCTCAAGAAATACTCCGAAAAATTCGTAAAAACATTTTAAACCGATCGGGAGTATTTAGGATAACATTAGGGGACCGAAATAACACGTTAACACCTAAATTTTTAATTCATTTAGGAGTATTTGGACAACATTTAGAAACATAGTTTCAATGTTAAAAACATTGTTTTGGTATAAAAACAAAATAATCAAAATCATTTGATAAAACCATTTATCAAACACTATTTATCAAACCTGTCCCATCCCCAAGTTAAGGGGATTTTTTGTCCCATTATATTCGCGAACCATCGGGGGACTTTGCCATTCTAATTAGTATTAGTAAAAGATGTAAATATGCCAACATCACGGGTTTTTAACTAAATATTGCAAGTGGAGAAATTGTTACCAAATTGTGGTGAATTTGAGAAAGTTTAAAATTTTAAGTATAGTCGTTGTTGCAAAAATGGACTAAAGCTTAGTCGTTATCACAATTAACGACTGAAAGAGAATTATTTTTTTAAATTTTGTACTCCAGTCGTTAATGGAAGAAACGACTGGATCTTTTTTAATTTGTTTTTATAAAATATATTCTAGTCGTTAATGCTAAAAACGACTGGAAATTGGAGATTCAAAAAAAAAAAGAATCTGGTCAGCGGGTTGTCAAATCCCGCTGAATTTGGCGGGAATATATGTCAGCCTTTTCCAGTCGTGACTGGCATTCACGACTGGAATCAATATTTAAAAAAAAAATCAACGCCATTTTGCCTATAAATGCTGCCAGCTTCTTCAACAAACAAATTGCAGACCCTTCTTCTATTCTTCAACAAACTAGTGCACACACAAATTCTCTCTGCAATTTTTTCACTCAACTCACAAGCACACACAATCACATGCATTCGAGATTTTGTTGCCAACCAGCGTCCGAGCAGCAGTTGGGATTAAGGCGTACACGACATGCAGCGACATTTTTAAAGGTGAATTTTTCATTCATGCAATATTTTTTTAAAACTGATTTTATGTTTTTCTTAATAACATGAAAATATAAATTTTTGCATGAAATTATTATATGTTGTTTTATACGTAATGTTTGTTATATTTTGCATGTTTGTTATATTGTAAGTTAGTATTATTTTGCTAATTAGGTTGTATGTGTATTTTTGAAGATATGTCAAATTCAGATAAAATTGGAGTGATTGTTCATTACGGGGGTAAAATATTAATTGAAATTGTCTATCAAGTAGCATATAGTCGCCCTGCTATTGGAGCCACGAGAATTTCCCGAACAACAAATTTGGACAATTTGATATATATACTACATACTATTCGGGTTTGGATAGAAATCGTTATTTGTTAAAACTATCAGGTAAATCTTTGTGATAACAACATATCACGAGTTATTGCAATTAATACCAACCGAGACTTGTGGTTTTTCTTTGATCCAGGAGGCCAAAAATAGAATTGTATATATCTTTGTCAAGACGGAAGAAGTGCATCGTAATGTAGGTATGCGATATCCCTTTAGAAAATGAATATCATCAATACGCATCTTACCTTATGGGGACAACACACTTGAAGTTCCTATTATGATTCAAAGAACTAATAATGTTGTTGTTAATGATTTGAACAAACGACATTCTGAATCCGATCAGCCCAATGTTGATAGACTATTGCCTGAATCTAACCTTGATGATCATGAGGATCATGAAATTTCACCTTCTGAACCAAGCGAAAATGAGACAGACGATGAAAATGACATAGGTGATGATGAAGATGAAGATGGTGATACTCCTACACCTGACTCACAACTTATTGGAGGTGGCAATAAATCGCAACATGTCGTGGATTCTGTCTGTGCACCATATAGAGACATACCTTTTTTTAATTCATCTTTCGAGGAATTTAATATTGATTCAGTTGATGTTCCTCATCCGACATTGTACTATGACGCAGATAAAGGTGTGTTGAAAAGATGTATGGTTTTCAAAGATAAAAACATGTTCAATCTGTTGTTAAAGATTTTTCGATTCGCCACGCAAAACGTGAGTATCGAGTTGTTGAGAGTACTCCAACTGTGTGGAAAGTTGTATGCAAACAAAATCAGGGAAGAGTTATATCAGCAAGTTTGTCATCTGAACAATGCAATTGGTGGTTGCGGTCTAATTTTATCAAAAGATTGCCTGTATGGGAAATCACAAAGTTGGGGCCTCCTCACAGTTGTCTTATGAATTTTGTACGTAAGGATCATAGGAATTTGTGTAAAAATAGGATTCTTTGATGATCTAATGGGCATGGTCGAGACTGATCCAGCGTATGACATCAAATATGTCCAACAGACGGTGAAAGATAAATATGACTACGACATTTTATATCATAAGGCATGTCATAGTTTGTGGCGTGCTCGTGAAAATGTGTATGGTACTTGGGAAAGTTCAGTTCGGTTTTTGCCTAAGTATATGGAGGCATTACAAAAGTACAATCTGAGGACAGTGGTTGAGTGGTTTCATAAACAGTCAGATCATCAAGGAATTCATATGTTGGGTTATGTTTTTCGGGCATTCAAGCCTTGCATTGAGGGATTCAAGTATTGTCGCAAAGTCATTAGTGTGGACAGGACTCATTTGTACTCAAAGTACAAACACAAGATGTTGATCGATGTCGCTCTTGATGTAAACCAACAGGTTCTCTCTTTGGCGTAGCAATTGTTGATGAGGAAACTTTCAACTCTTGGCATTGGTTTCTTCACATGGTTGCTAAACATATTGTTCGGGGCATTGAATGAATTTGTCTTATTTCGGATCGTCATCAGGGATTGCTTAGTGCAGTACAACAAGTTCGTGAGTTTCATCCACCCATTGGGGTTCATCGTTTCTGTCTGAGGTATGTTACTTCCAACTTTAATAGTCATTTTAAGAACGTGAGGCTGAAGGATTTGTGTTGGCAGGTTGGATCTTAGTTCAGAATTAGGACTTTCAATAAGATTATGGAGCAGATTAAAACTTTGAATCCAGATGCATATTCATATTTGGAAGCGATAGACAAGAGTCAGTGGACACTCAGCCAGGACGAAGGCAAACAGTGTGGAGTGTTGACAACAAATATGTCTGAATGCATTAACGGTGTTCTTAAGTGTGCAAGACGTCTTCCAATAACTGCTATAGTACGCATCACATTTGCTCGACCGCCAAAGTATTTCTTCAACGCATGGAACGTGCTACTCAAGCGTCTGCAAAAGAACCGGATGTGGCGGATGAAATCAAGGAAAAATTTATGAAACATCAACATCTTGCACTACAATATGGAGTTCAATTATATGATTTTGCACTGTGATCTTCTAGTATCATAACACGTGCGAGGAAGGAGCGACGCGAGTCGAACCTTCAAAGTGAAATTGGCGACTCAAGAGTGTTCATGTGGTCAATGGAAATGTAATGGCATTCCATGTTCTCATGCTATGCGGGCATGTCGTCGTGCAGGATAGATCAGCGGTTTTCATGCGGGCATATTACAACACTAATGCATATCTCAAAGACATACTCTTTAGGTCATTTTGAACCTTTGCGGATGAAGATGAATGGGATGTGGCATCTTTCCAATGGTGTCATAATCCTCATACTAGAAGAATGAGACGTCGTGGTCGAGACACGATTTCTAGGATTCATAATGAAATGGATTAGCGAGAGACGCGGGCAAGACAACAGTATCAGGCACAGGATAGGGGTGAATCATCTTCACGTAGACGTCCAACTTGAGTATTAGTTATAGTTGTATCATAGTAATCTAATGACATTTCGTTGTAATTTTATGCTTTGTATTAGTTTAGTTGTATCGTAGCAATCTAATGACATTTCGTTGTAATTTGATGTTTTTTATGGAATTTTGTGTCATTCTATGTCATTCCATTTTTAATGCTTTATATTCTTAGTTCAACTGTCATTCCATTTTTATTTTGATGCTTTATATTTGTTCAACTGCATCTCATTCCATTTTCATTTCATAATTGCAGTATGGATGAAATGTACGGACCTATCGACACCTCAGTTTTGACATTTCAGCATAAGCATCGGTCTAAGGATGTTTATACAGGGGATGTGGGTAGTGTTCTTTCTGTACGTCGTGCTTCATGGATTTTTTGGAGTTTTAGGATGGCGGAGGGGTTGGTGTTGCATCCAGTGGACTTGGGAACCATATGACCTAAACTCGCCCGATATATCTATTCTTGGTGAAAGATGTCTCACAGCTAATTGGATGAGCCAGTGCCCACTTATTATATAACCACAGTGGAGATACACCATCCTAATCGAGTGACCCATCAGTTTGGTATATGACAGGGTATACCAGAGGCTATATCACATTCACATGAGATGTTACACAGTGTAACTCGTAGGGGGAGAAGTGGAGTGGCATGGTCGAATTTCCATGATGGTTGGGTAACTTATTGGCAGAACATAGCTACTTCAAGAATCCAGGGCTACCAGATTAATGGTGGTAGTAGTACAGAGGACGAATACATGGAGTGGTATCGTCGCATTACACGACTACGCATTACTCCATCACATCTTGAGATGGAGACGGGATACCAACCATTAGATATTACATCTCACAATGCCATTGTAAGATTATTTATATATATATATATATATAATGTTTGCATCTAATTATGATATTCAAAATTACTTATACAAAATTATATTTACTTTCAGAGTAACTGGATGAGACGATTGAGGCTTGGTGCAAATGACGATTGAGTCATGGCCACATCTGTGGAGAGTTGTTATGGATATCAGTGATGAAATGGAGAAACATATTCGCTCGTCTCATAACATTGCATCACATACTAGACAGGATGCCCCTGCTGAAGATACCACGATGACCACTCAGTACATGCCCACCACATTTGCACCCCCCGATATACACATGGTTGGTCCTTCGAGATCCACACCTCAGATGCATCATGGTATGAATATTAACACTAATTCACGTACATTTATAGATATATGTTTCTGGTGTCATGATATTTTGATCTTATTTTCAGATATGGCTGGTCCATCTCATGGGTATGGTGGAGATTATTACGTTCCCGGTATTCACATGGACTCATATTTTTTACGCCTCCGATTCTTTGGACCATCATGGACATCATATACATCACTTCTACTGATTCGATACTAGCATGTCGTCCCATCATTTCTCATGTTTTGATCAATCCGAGTTGGGCGCCCGAATTTCACGTCGCTTTGTTGCATTTCTCCGGTTAGCGGCGCCGAGACCATACATGATGATGATGATGATGATGATGATGATGATACATCTGTTCAAGCGAATGACCATGTAGGTGCAACTAGGCGTAGAAGTAGATGTTAGATACAACATCTAGATGTAGATTTGGGGCATAGGTAATAGGATTTTTATTGTATCAAGACAAATATTGTATCAAGACATATTGTATCATCATATTATTGTATATTGTCTCGATATTTAGATTTCGCCTTTATATTAATGTGAATTGTCAAGACATAAAATCTTGATGTGTTTTCCATTCACGATTATTGTTAACGGATAATAAAATTTACTTGTAATATTAAAATAACGATTTTTTTAATTATAGTTGGTAATCGTTAATTTGATTAACGACTAGAGAATGCACGGATAAAAATCCTGATTCTCTAGTCGTTAATCGAATTAACGACTAGGCAGTTCTTTTTTAAAAAAAAAGTTTTTTTCCATCGTTATTAGGCTTAAAAAAATTTAAAAAAAAATTTGAAATCTGGTCGTAGTTGCTATCAACGACTAAAGTTTTCAACGTACTAAGTTTAATTTTTAGAAAAAAACCCCATTTATACTATAATTGTGTAAATTTTACCCCCATCTACAATATTCTATTAAAAACACCCAACATCACCTTGGGACAGAAAATGGTCCAAAAAAAGATTGGCCATCTCATATAGCCTCTCACCATATCTTGTTAAGTGAATCAAGTGATTGCTCATATGAGCAATATGGTAAGCTGGCTACTTCACTTAAACTACAGCTAATGATGGATGAATTAACATACTTGTTAAGGACAATTAAACATCAAGTTCATTTCCTAGTCGATGCAATCCTTAATTGCAGTAAGACCCTTATATTAATTAATGTCTTTATTATGTAATAATCTCTACTGATCCCGAGTTGGACTATAATCTGAAGCCAAAATGAAAGTAAACGAGCTAGAACATTAAGAATACTTCCAATAATATTTTGTGATAATTACAAAACTATTGAGGTTTAGTCTAACTACAAAAAAATCCAATTATCTTTTAAATTTACAAACACCCCTTGAGATTTGTATTTGTTATACAAATTGCCCCCCAACACCCCCTCAATAGATGCAATTTGTAAAATAGAAACATATGTCAAGGGAGTATTTGTAATTATGATAGATAACTGGGTTTTTCTGTAATTAGGCTAAAACCTCAAGGTAGTAATTGTAATTACCCCTAAAATTTTATCAACAAAACTGGATTATCTATCTGCAGACAAAATCAAGATTATATACGGCCATCTCTTCCAATCCCTTAAACCCAATATACATTACACCCACCTAGAGTACTACAGATACATATACAAAAAAAAAAACCCAGCAAACACCAGAGGGAAGCAACAAAGATAAATTAAATTTATCTCATAATAGGAAAAGTGAAGAATGCTCACCTCCTGATTTAGTGAAGAAAGTATATATTCTTCGCAGAATAGGGGCACGCCTAGCCTGAATTGAAGATAAAGCTGAAGAAATAAAAGAACCATTTCAATATTACTGTTAACTGTGCAGCAAAGAATTGTGGTCCATTAAAAAAAGAATTGTGGTGCATTGAAAAAGGAGCATTAAGACATTTTTCAACAGCTCCTTGAAAAATCTCCCTATAAACCAATGCTAATTTAACATCCCTCCGCTGATTAATTGCATGTCTTAGAATTCTCCCCAGTTTAACATCCTCTCAGGTGTAAGAATTTCTAAACTGATTTCCTCCATTTCGAAAGCTACACCTGGCGGCGCACCATGTCCCCAACCATTTCTCATTCGAACCCACGGCGGCACGGGTTTTGTATGATTCCACTTTTGCTGCCTAAAGAATTTCCTTCCCAAGCTATTACAACCCACTCCTTCTCGCTGAAATTCATTCGCCACTGAAATATTTTCTGACGGGCCAGAGTCATGAGCAACACAAGTACCATTACCTTGTTCGGATTTTTCTGCAGGTTCATTGATTGGACTACATTTAGCATATGGAGGCAATGGAGGAAATGGATGGAATGGAAAACCTGGAGCTAATTTCCAACTCTCAGCAGTTTCTGCTTGAAGAACACCAAATTGCTGCATGACAGAATAGGGAACTCCATAGGAGACAGGCATACTGGAAATGAATCTCTTATGTGAATCACCTGATACTATATCAAATGGAGGATTTATGCACACATTTCTCTCTTGGTGATTAAGAGCAGTTATAGAAGCATCGGCTGGAACAATAGAGTTTTTACAGGGAGACGAAAATCCCGGAGGGGAGAGTCTTTAGAGGAGATGAAAATCCAGGAAGGCAGAGTCTTTACAGGAGATGAAAATCCCGGAGGGATATCTACATCACTGTTTGGCTTTTTATCACCCGACAATTTTGTCCTAATTCTAGGATGTTCCTCCGGTGGGTTATCCCATCGGCTCTTGCGCTTGCGTATTCTTGTTTCGGTAGTTCCATTACTAGAATTCGGAACAGCGGAGTGGTTTAGGGTGGAAGCCTCAACAGTACCAGATGCAACCGTAAGTTCGGCAGGTTTTCCGCCTCGATCATTCGAATGATCGTATGACGATGATACTGATAACCTACCATAGCTTGAATGGTGAGGTTCCATTTTCCCATCATCCATTTCCATGAAGCATTTTCTTCTGAGGGATCTCGGAATCCACCTATCCCGGAAGTTTCGTGCAATTTGATGGACCTGAGAGCAGTTGAGGTGAGATTCAGAACTTCAGCCAACAAGTCTTTCATAATTCATCAATAGACACAAAAATTAATTTATACCCATATCCGACCAACTAAGAATGCAACTGTTTAATTGATGGATGCTTGATAATTTACTGAATGGGACTGCCGCTCAGAACAAAGTATGGTCAACAAAAATATAGGCAGAACACAGTGGCCACAAACACTACAGAAAGGTGTGAAAGAGAAACAAAATGCAATATTTAGAAAAAATTAAATAGTAGCTAAGCATTTGAGATGACCTATATACGGTGCGCCATCATGCAAACTTTGGCCACAAAAGGATAGGTTCAGCATATTATAGTAAAAGGAGACCCAGCACATGTCGAACAGAAAAAAAAATAAAAAAAAAATCTATAGTGCATGATAAAGAAACTCGCGATTAAAAGTTGATCAAATTGGTCTTTAGTGTCTCTTGTCCGTTGACAGCAACAATGTATGTATCAGCAGTATATGCTATCGAACATGGACCTAAGAGCGACTGAATTGACAATTAAATGGAAAACAGGTTTGTGATGCATTACCTGCTTGTCAGTATGTTCCGTCAGCGTCAACATTGAATCTTTAAAGCTGCAACCACACAATAAGATGCATTTTAAAGAATAATAACCATGAACACAAAGCGTACAATGTCAAGTAATACAAAACTAACATAAAAGACAATATGCTATTTTCCTAATACAGCATAAGAGGATAAAATATCTGCAACCACATTGACAAGAACGCGTTCATTTTGTTCAGCATGAGACAAAATATACATACAAAAAGAAACTGATCAATCAATTAAGAAGGATATGATAACATTCCAAGCAAAGAAGAGCCAAATATAGAAGTAGAAGAATGAACTAGTGCTCTTAAGAGCAAGAATCATGCAAAATTTTGTGTCATAACAACACACTGTTATTCACGAAAGGAGAATTGTGCTGCTAAAATTCTCCATATAATAGCTAAAACACCTACTTCGTTGATCAAGACTCTGATCATCTATTTAACTTTGAATATAACTAATACAAGGCCAACGTAGAGCTGCTACTGCAGAGGGCTTCACCAGTTTGTTGCAATAATCTCTAGAAACTTTAACTGAACGTCAGACAAGGCACAACAGAATTAGGACACGTTCATTTTGTTTAGATTACATCAGTAGCCTAAGTCTGAACCTCAACAAATAATGGATAATAAGAATCAACCTTTCCCACATACAGGATTAGACAAGTTGCAGAACACTATTTGATTTGGATAACTATCAGAGACACTATTCTTGTAGTCAACTTCAATTATATAGATCTGTAAGTAACACAGATTAGTATGTGCATATATACCCTCTTCCCTATATTTAATTTATCTTTCTTCTGTTTTAGTAGTTGACTGGGTCATCACACTATTTTTACATTGTCTAAAAATCACTACTAACTTGTCTCTGCAGCTCTGAACCAGACCTGGTATTTCTGAAGCCTAGATGCATACTTTAGGCAAGACAGCGACATGAAAGGCTTTTAAACAATTAATGTCTCAAGCCTCACATAAACCGTGTGCACTTATGTATCAGGCAAAGAATGACTATCTCGCATTATGTAAAAAGGAAACCACACGGATATGAGAGCAAAACTATACAAACATTAAGCTCAAATACAACAAGATGAGCTCCTCATCAATGATATATTACCATGTTAATTGTCCTGCATGCAAATCACATATTTGAGGATATCTTCCTAATTCAAATAAAAATGATAAAATCTTGGAAATAGTTATGAAAAGGATTTTTTTTTTCCTGACCTCTCCACTCCTGGACGAGGTGGACCTCCAGTTATGTGCTCCAAAGTAAGAATCTCTCTCGTTGCCAGATACTCGAGCACCTATGCAAAAAACAGTGAATAGAAACTGTTAATAACTACTCTAGAAAGAATAGACAAAAAATTTGATATGATTCAACCTCAGACCCATTTACTTCTTTGGTGTCAAGGTAATAGCTCCGATTTCTTCTTCTTTATGTGAGAAATGGCAGGGATTTTGAAAATTTCAAGGGGATGAATAAGTATCTTATTCAAATACATAATTGTTACTGGACTACTTTTTAACAATTTTAGCTGTTAATTGTAAATTCTTGTGAATTCTGCCATATTTATGGAAAGGTTTAGTTCTTGTATATTCTGCAGTATTTGGAAATGTTTGGCTGTTATCAATAACATTTCCAATATTCAGAGACAGGGTCTCCTCCAAAATCTAAATCAAAGATATAATCAATCATTACATCATTAAAAAAATTAACTTGTTTATCACCATTCTACTGTTATTTGATTTCCCCTCCCCTATGAGTTTCCTGCATGAATTAGTGAGACCACTGACACCTATTCAGAGAAGGGAAGTTTTGGAGCTGCCTCCAAAAGATATCCATGGTGATAGATCACAACCAGCACTGACTTCTCTCCCTCCACCCTTACCATTGCATCTGAAGAAGGGGTTGGGAGTTATAGATCATAGATACTCCATGTCTATGAAATATGTGTTTCATGGACCTTTAGCATTTCATACAAAGCATTCACTGGGAAGAAACAATTAAGAACTAATACACTTGCATGTTTAGTAATTTCAGCATGTGTAAGATTACATATCTACGTACATCCATGCATGCATATGCATAAATGTGAACTTTAGTTCTCTTGCATGTAGTCCAAATAAAAGATATGATGTCCAAAAATATATATTTTTTTGGTTGGAGGAGGGGGCAGCAAAATGAGCAACTTCTGAAGAATTAATGACTCTTTAACAAAGCCAGATATCATTCACCAATTATGGAATGTCGTTCATTTAATTGAGTAAAAACTATATATGTTTAACAAATTCACCTTAAGAAGCTTGCGCAGAATTGGGGTTTTAATGAACTCCTTTCTGTACCGCTTCATTATATTGTGTAACATCTGCAAACCTATCAACCAAAAAATCATGCATCAGCATAAAAAAATGTGATATAGGCATATTCTGGCATCAAAACACATGAACACTTACCATTCTTGTTGATTATATCAACCAGAACAGTCCGAGATTTTGTCTTCAAGATTGCATCCAAGATCATTGAAAGGTCTCGGTTACTACAAAGGAGATAAAAACACATCAAGCATCACTTCAGTTAGATATATTCACTTGTACACCGCTGCCATGGGGTGTGTGTGGCCGGGGGTGCGGGGTGGGGTGGATGAAACAAGAGCATATCTGAATATACTACCTCTGGATAGCTTCACCATGACCATTAGTCCCAGTGGCAGCTGTCAGAAACAGAAGCTTCAAGTAACCTCTCGATGCATCCTGTTAAATCATAAGGGAACTTCAGATGTGGAAACCAAACACGCAGGAATAGAAAGCAGGGTCAAGTGTATATGAAGCAATGTTAACAGCAATACAAGCAATTATTATGAAATCAGG
Organism: Rehmannia glutinosa; assembly: GCA_016081115.2. Taxonomy (NCBI): domain Eukaryota; kingdom Viridiplantae; phylum Streptophyta; class Magnoliopsida; order Lamiales; family Orobanchaceae; genus Rehmannia; species Rehmannia glutinosa. Next base: position 52,835,968 of record CM071928.1, read on the forward strand.
CATTCCACATTTGCTCTTATAAATATGGTGAGACACCAAAAACCAGAACATGTTGCTTAATATTATATATCAGAAACAAAATGATATCAGATGCTTAAAACAAGAGAGTTTAGAAAACATGAAAAAGTTGACCAAGTGGAAAAAATTACTTTTCGCTTGCTTATTCCCCCTTCAGAATCGAGCAACTCGTTCAGTTTCTCCTCAACTGCAATGATTTACATAAAGTTGTTTCAGTAAAAATCAAGTATAATACCACAAAAGAAAATACAGAACAGATGACTGTACCTGCTTCAACATGACTGTTTAAGGAAAGGTCTGGTAGAGTTTTCGATTTGTAGGTTGCTGCATTAGACTTATCCACATCCAGAGTCCGTTTGCCATTCATAACGCTAGATTTAAGTTTCCCCTTTTTGATTGATGATGATAAACGAGTCTTAACAAGAGACTCGGGCTTTGTTAGTTCCTCCTTTCCTCCCAGTGTAGCATATTTCAACTTTCTCTTAGAATCAATTGCATTACGCTGTGATTTGCTAGGTAATGCAGGGGTAGTCACCTCCTGTCTTGGAGGATGCCCAGCTGAAGACAATGCTTTGTTGATAACATCCTCTGATTGAAAGGAAACATCCACGAGTTGGACACTGGAATTCATCTGGGACCGAGCCCCTCAGATTCAACATTTGAGGCAGCTGATGCAGAAATATTCAAGGATTCTCCATGGTCTTTCAGAGTATCCAATGGCCCAACAGCAGCATTAGAAGCAAAATCATTGGTAACTGAGTAATCAGGTTCATAGTCCACAACCTGTGTAGCAGTTGACATCTTAAAGCATCCGTCAGTGGAAGCAGAATCAACACCTACTTTTTCAGTTGAAGTTCCTGAAGTGATGCTCTCTAATTGAGCATCAACACTGACCAGTTTCTTCGTTCTATATCTGTTTTCTGGCAGTTCATTGGCACTTCCGTTCTCTCTATCGCGCAAGGAATTTGATATTATATCCTTCCAATCATTATTCATCTCTCTATCTTCACAGGTCATAACAGGTTCTGCATATTCATCATCTGAGTCACCTGAACAATTACTTCAGCATTCGTCGGACCACCACCTATGTAGCCCCGGCAACTAGGTGAACCACATACACATTTTTAGCAGCAGCACCAAATACGCGGACATAATTGTAGTCAAATGTAACCTCTTCACCCTGACATGCAAATGAATAAAAACTAGCATGTTCATTAGGATGCCACCAGCATAAACAAATATTGCTCCATGTATCAAATATCAATAAAAATTATGAAAGAATGCTTTTCACCTAGGACATCATATATTACACAAAGACAACTAATGCTGATATGTTGGACAACAAAAAAGTTTAAGAAGATGATTAGAAGAAACATCACAGCAGATATTCTCACTCCTCCACCCCCACCCCTCAACCCTACTTTTCTAGAATCATAAACATGCATTAATGCAACTTGACTAAACATAACAAATGATTTGCCATTAGTAGCAGGAGTTTACCTTCTTAATATCTCTAACAGCAAAAAGTCCAACACAGACTTCTCCATTCACCATCCACTGTCAAGCATACAAAAAGCCAAGAGTTAATATTCTTGAAGCCCAAAGTCATGTATTACTTATTCTCGAAGCAACATATGCATGACAAGTAAACACACACTGTAGTTTCTATATTTAAACAATTGAAAAATAACAATAGCTTTGGATTGAAAAAGTAAATGGGATCTGGAACATTCGAATCTGAACATTCAACAGAAAAAAAAATGACGAGTTCTAAGTCTAATGTGAGTGGTGGTCAAGATTGTTGCACCTAACCATATGAGATGTCAAGAACATCATTTCTTAAAGAAGCAACAAACTTAGTTATTAAAATCCTTCTGGCTTTCCATAAACATCAAGACACCCACTAAAGTGGGCGAGAGTTGGGGTGACAAATGCCACATGCCCCTGGGGCTAGCACATAATTATTCAACAAAAATTCTAGATTGAAAGAGATTTTGCAGATCCCATAATCATTCATTCCAAACTGAATCACAGAAATACATAAAGACAACGAAAGGTTAACCTCTCAATAATACCTTTTCTGTTCGGCAGTTAGGATCACAGCTATGGTTTATAAAGCGACCCAAATTTCCCTTGGCACATGCATCGATTACCTGAAACAAAAGCACAATTGCAAGAAAACATGAAAACTATATACAAACTAACACAAGCATAAGTTATCAAGCATGTGAAAGCTCACTCTGAATCCAGGAGTTCTCAATGAGCTGGGATAAAATTCATAGTAATTCAACTACAGAAATTTATGGTTATATAAATTATTTGATAGATAAACTCTTGCTCAAAGTTGGCTACATGCATCACTCCATAAGCCACTTTCAGTTGACCCATCTACAATTACATTCATTCCCAAGCATTTCATCAAGGTAAGATACTAGCAAACCCAGGTACTTGAGAAAGAGATACTAGAAAGATCTTCATCCACAAACATAATAGTGAGAATGTAACAGAAGAATTACAGGATTTTGCTGCTAGATGAAAAATGTTAAGAACATGAAACAAGGTCCCAAAAATCAGTATGTCTTAGAAGCAACAATTAGCGCAGGATGCCATAACCAGTGGCCCAAGTTCTGAGTCCATCGAGTGTTCTGCAATTCTTAAAAAGCCTTCAAATTATAACACAGAAAAGAACTAAAAAGAAATATTAATACAGAATAGGTTGGGCTGCCCATTGGTGCCAAGCATAAGTACAAGTAATGTGGTGGTAACCAACATATGATGCCCTTCTCACTGGAGAAGAGGAAAGGGTAAAACAAGATGGAAGATACTTGGAATCATATAATAACACAAAAAAGCAACATTAGCAAGCAACTAAGGTTTTGATGTTTAACCTGAGATCCTCAAGTTGCCAGATAAAAATATTACAAACTACAGGAAAATTATAATTCGACATTGAAATACAGCAACTCTAAGGCATTAGATCATAGAAGATGTTTACAACTTTACAATTATAGGAAGAAGGATGATGGCAAACCTCACTCCCGTTCAACGTCATGAAGTAAAAATGTTTATGCCCCTGCAAAGCATACTCTCTCTGCCTTGCTTCATAAGCATGCATATCAAGTACCTATAACATCCACAAACTCAATAAATACATAACTGAAGCTTCACTTCAGTGTCCAAATTTAAGATCTACTATGGTAGAAACTGTCTAAATTAGCATCAATTAATAGTATTTTCTTGACTAAATCTATATGGAGATCTAAAAAGTCCCATCTAAGAGACAGATGTTTTGGGGCACCAAAAAGATTACTAGCACATTTCTCATGACTTTCAAGTGACATGCAAGGAGTACAATGAGACAAATGACCAATGTTTTGTATTGCTAAAGGCGGGAGAGTTGAAGAGAAGCTTGAATCATCATTAAGAAAAAACTTTGTGAACCTAAGTCATAAGATTTAAAGGCTTCCATTATATCTTACGGGAGTTGCATGATTGCTCGCATCAATCTAATCGAAGAAAAATAGAAATTTGCAATTTTCTTCAACAAGCTACAGAAAACATAGTAATAATATATCTAGATTTCTGGACAGAGTCTTATAAAGTGCTTCATAAATTCAGGACATAGAATGTAACCCATCCATTCAGCATGGAGTTACATAAACTGATTTGAAGAAATAAATGTAAGATTTAATAACCATGGCAACTTGATTCATGATATGCATTACCAAATAGTTCAGCCTAGTGAGTAGAATGTCAACTTGGTGTGATGTCTTTCGACATCAGATGCCAAAAAACTTAAGTATAGAGGAATCCAAATCACCTCTCCAACATATTCGATGAGAAACTTTCCTTCAGAAATATCCTCAAGAGCTTGAAGGCCAAAACCCTTCTTTCCACACCTGAACCACTTCAATTTAGCATACTTGCGCTTTTGGAACTGCAAGCAACCGCAGAAAATATTTCAGTAATAAGAAAGAAGATCAACAAAAGTGGAATGAATGGGGAACTTTTTGCACCTGTTGATTTGAACAAAGTTCACCACATGGGCAAGTTCCTCGAACACACTCAATGTTGAGCATTCGGTTCAAACATTTAGCTCCACAACCCATTCTGCCATCTGATGGAGGTTTGCAATGACAAACCATCACCTGTAATGCACAAGTGAAACAGGTAAGACAAAATTAATTTCAGGTTGATAACACTTTTGATTCAATAAATTGCGTGAGACGCGTGACTTCACGTGTAGTGTCAATACTCGTGGCTCAAAACCCATAAGCTCATACATAAGCAACACCATGCATTCAAATGTACCAATATAGATATAGAGACCTTGCAATTCATAAATGAAGCTGACAGTGTAATGATGGTTGCAGCACTGGCTTAAATAGAAATCTTAAAGCATTATATCCAACTTATCATTCCTCAAGAATTTCACCATTACAGGTGAACTCAATATTCTTATTTAGTGTAATGTCAATCTATAGAACCTTCAACAGGCTGTCGAAAAACTCAAGAACCATATTATCCCAGTTATTTCACGAACAGGCCATGAGGCACCCTGCAGGATAATGGAAGTGCAAGGGAAAGTTCCATAACTAACAACATTAGACAAACTTTGATGCATTCTGCTTTTGGATGCCCATAGAATCCGGCTGTTACGTGTCAAACAAGTCATCTTGGTAAAAATTACAGGAGTCTGTTAAAATCTCCAAAAAAAAAAAAAAGTTGGGATCTTCTTATTTTTAAAAAAGAACTTATAATTCCTAACATTAGCTTATAAGCTCTTTCTCAAGAAATTATTTAAGACATGTTATAAGCTCTTAAAGAGCTTCTAAGCTCACCCAAGAGACCTCTAAGACACAAATTTTCATTATCCCTTGAAATAGGTCAGAAAATTCAAATAGGCAAACAAGATAATAGGGAAGTACATAGTTTCACAAAAGAGAAGAGAAGAAAGGACCCATGTGAATTGGGACCATTATACATGGACACTTGTGAATTTAAACTTCATTTGCTGGCAGTGAAAACTCTTTTTATGGTAGGTTTGTCATGGGAAAGAATTGACCAATGAGTGAGTTTTGCAGTTAGAAAGCAAGAACAAAGGAGTGAAATTAAATTCTGTACTGGGAACAAAATATTAATTCAAATTAAGTGAAATTTTGGACATGCAGATAGATAAAGCTAAGCATTCACCTCATCAATGGTCTGAGTTTTGCGGTTTCGATGCAGAAACAAGTTTGACTTAATAAGTGAAAAGGATGATGGCTGTTGAGCAGCTGCAACATACACAAAATCAAATTGGGAGTCAAAAGCAAGAGTAATGCATATCATCTAGAAATGCATCCAAAATTCAAGGATCTGTGGGCATCATATTGTAATCAAATACCTTTTGAACGGTGTCGATTAGGCGTCAGCAAGGCGCCACAAGCATCTTCCTCACAAGAAGCATCAGATATTTCCAGCTCTTCATTTATTTCTGAATTTGACTTCTCTTGAGGAATTGAGCAGTCAGCAAAGTCTTTATCTGTGTTATCTTTGCAAGTCCTACAACAATTGAAGACATAGAATCCATGAACTGCTCTCCCAATAAAAGGAATTGCATCAACATCTTAAGACTTGTGGTAACCATCACAGCCTACAAGGCTTGAAAAGCAATGCTCAATTCATGTTTAACAAGGAAATGCTCGGTACTGTAAGTTCAAAATATGATACTTGATTTATTTTATAATAGTTCCATTAAACAATTTATTCTTAAGTTCACTCTAGTTTTGCCCACCAAAATCCCAATACATTAGCCAGCATCAGCTTATCAAAGATATAGGTGAATTAGCTAATTACATATCAACAAGATCTTTCAAGCATATGATCCTAAAAAGACAAAAAAAAGTTAAAAAATGAGGATCAATGTTCAGTAAGTACAATGTTATCCAAGTTATTGCTCAAAAGAAAATGCAAATCTCTGATTATCAGTTCTTGAAACCTCAAGAAGGTTCTATAAAGTCTAATAAATCTCTGTAATCCACTAAAATTGGGAAACAAATCTTTGCAAATCATATCCGATAGGTGTACAAATTTGTTTTGACATACATTGCGGAGAGTTTTGTCAGTCCTTCCTTTAAGAAAAGACTCTAACTTTAGCATCTCAGAAATCCCAAACAACCGGCCACCTAATATAAAACGGCTAACCTGATCCAGAAATTTCTTTGGACTAGAAGTTTTCATTACCAAAAGATGAAGTTCATCGTTAAAATGTGAGCTTAGTATAGATAGCCCAACCCATGTAGTCTTAAGTCCAAAATACATTAAGTTCAAATAAGGTGAACATTATAGCAAGATGCTTTACACGTTTGTGATACTCCAGGGCCATTTTGCTAAATATGTTGTCTGAGAAAAACAAAACCTACACCTAGACTACAGGCAAAGTATGTCTGACTTTACAAAGACAAATCGACCAGAGCAAGCAGAAAATATATGAAAACATGCACATAAATAAGCATAATCTGTAGACATGAGATACATTAGGCTTATTAAGGTGTTGACACGGAATAACAACAGTCTCTACTGAAATGTGATGCATATCTTATAATTGAGTCATTTCATGTAGTCTTAAGTCCAACTGCATCACTCATTATTACCATCCACTGTTTGTCTCTTCAATTTGATCTGCGAGCGTAGCTTGTATCCTCCGCCATTGTTGGCACTCGTCACAAAGCACCCACGCATTCCTCGGTGGAACATATTGATCCATCAGCCCACCAGATGAAAATTGCAAGCTGTTTAGTGGTCCACTTGAACCCTTGCTCAGGTATCCAGCTTCTCCAAGATCAGATGATGTTTGATTTCCTACAGAATTTACTATAATTTCAGAAATACCTTTAAAATTTTCAGATATTGTGTCAATAAGATATGAGAAGGAACTGGGGCAAGACATAAAGTAAATAATTTTCTTTCAGCTTGTAGGTTTTTCTGAAATGACTTCACAGGTAAGGGTGGAGTGGCACTTCTCACGTCCATCGATTTATTAAAGAGAAAAACTGTTACCTGCTACCAGATGGTTTTCTACTCCGCTAAGGACGCCGCTAGCATCACCCTTCTCATCAATTTGAAGCTTGCTCACTAAATTATTTTTATTACCCTTCTTTTTAGAGACTTTATCTTTCTTACTGGATATATCCAAGATTTCAGACCTGCTCTTTCGCTCTCCCTTTGCCCTGGAACATTTAGAGAATTTTTGCCCATTGCTACAAGGAATCAAAGAGCCACCGTCCTGTGAGTTTAAGGACTCAATTGGAGCAACAAGCCCCGAAAAAGGATTCATTTCAGCACCATTATAAACTTTTGACGTAGTAGAAGGGATTCCTGAGTCAGACATCCTTGAACAGTGTGAGGGACCACTGGGAACTCTGTTGCTGCTAGCACTATTTGTGGTTTTTGCACCAGTTAGCTTGTTTTCCACATTGCAACCACCTAACTGATGGTGCTTATCTTTCTTCTTTCCTTTCTTTGGCTTCCTTTGAGGAAAGCCAAACTTGAAACATCCCCAAAGAAACATCAGGAACAGAGTTTGTAAAGCATTTCTGGTTTATTCTTTCCATTGGCATTATTAGAGTATCTGGCGTGTTTTGTGAACCTTTTTCCAAAAGTGGAGCATCCGGAACAGAATTTATAACTTCTGAATCAGGTGAAGTTCCTGGATCCGAACACCTGTTTTCAGTGGAGGCTCTCAAATTATCTCAAGCTCCTCGTGGCCAATAATTTGATGGAGGTCACTAGACGTACTGAAGGATGAATTTTCAACACGGCCCCTGGCGTCAAGATGTGTGCCCAAAACAGAAACATCAGAAGACAGAACCTTCTCCAATTTTCTATCATGTGGCAATACCATATCTCCAGACAACCTTTCCCCAAACCTGCTTTCCATAATGTCTGGTAAACCAGGAATGCTTTTTCTGATGCATTAAAGTTTTCAGGAAAGTGAACCATGCCACAGCTTTGATTGCCAATTTTAATCTTCAAAGAGATGTGACCAGTTGGATTGCCACTTTTCCGGACTGATTTTTGACCTGTCTTTGCCGTGATAGCATTCCTCTTTCCTTGAGCACCTCTTACTCTTCTCAGGTTTTTTCATTACCTAAATTTAGGTCATTCCCACTGTTTTTCTTCAAATGCTGGTATATTCCTGGAAGTCCCCAAACAGAAGATCGAGCCCGCTGAAATAAACTCCTCCTCCTTCTGGAAATTTTCAAGGAATTTACATCTAGTACTGAATTTTTATTGGCTACCTTCCTACAATTTCTTGATGGTTTTCGGGACTCAGTGTTCTGATTTATTTTAATATTGGTATTGCGAACACTCTTCCTCCGCAGAGATGTATATACAATGAGGGGATGATTTGGTTTTGGAGTTTTTCAGTTTCATCCACGACCTCAGCTTCACCACCATGTCTAGATGGATCGGCAGTCCTGGCAAAGTCAGAAGAATTAGATCTACTAGTGTCTTTTCCCTCATCAGTTCTCTGTCAGGCGGATCAGCTTCCCAAATGGAACTAAGAGCATCAGTTGTAATGGTGTTATTGGCTATGTCATTCCTCAGTTCAGGAAGCTCAGCAAAGCTGATGGAATCAAAAGCTGGAAGAAGAACATCAGCCTCTGAAACATCTGATGTGACCATTGCCGCAGATGATTCATCAGCTCTCACACAAGAGGATTCATAAGGTACTGGAGAAAAACATAATTTTCCAATGCCAATATCAAGATCAATCACAGGCAACTCTTCCTTGACTTCACCAGCATATGTGCCAAAGGATGTCTCAGTAAACATATTTACCCAGTTTACCGAGATTCATTAGATATAAAGAAAAACCTCAGCAGCAATATTCAAGCAACCCAGAGAAATGCCCTGGATTCACAGCAGATACATGTTAGAAGATTAAATAAAATAATTATCATAAGTAAGCAAATAAAAAGTGAGAGAAAGAAAATCCCACAAAGACTGCAATCCAAAAACCTATCCAAGCACAATAAATTCATGACTTCATACACTTAAAACTGGATGTAACACTAAAATAGTGTAAATTATCAATATTGATATCAACGAAGTTAAAATGCCATTTACAAAGTAACTTTTTCCAGCACGATACTCAATTACATAATCTTCCAGCTATTAACGTGCAGGGGGGAAAATGAGCATGTGATTACCCAGAACTCTATCTAGCAACTTTATTGATAAGATAGATAAGCTCAGAAAACATAGCAAATGCGAAATGAACTTTTGAATTATCAATAAAATCAGATTACACATACCTTCAAAACTCCATTAGCCGAATTGAATGCCATATATATTTAGGGAACCTAGCCCGACAATTCAAAAGCATTTACTTTTGAAATCTTTCAATAAACAGAACGAACAAAATTAACCAACCCCTTCGAAATTATCCCCCCACCGCACGTGCTTGTTACGACACAGAAAACGACAAACACAGAAATAAAAACATGCTTGTGAGATCTTCAATAACTATAATGAAAGAAAATTAACTAACCCCCTCGGAACACTTTTACATGCTTGCACGACATGATGTAAACTAACGCAGCAGGCTTAAACACGTATACATTGTTTATTGTCATGAATATGAGTATGCCAGCATAGATTGAAAACATAACAGGAAAAAAGAGAACACGTTCCATAACTGCACACCAATGCACGTAGAGGTCAAGCACAAACACAAAGATCATTAATCCTAAAAACGAGTCCATAAAAACAGAGCTCAAAAACCTAGCTGAAGCGAAATCAAAACCCTAATTTAATAGCTAAAAACGCCAATGCAGAATCACGCAGACCCATAAAAACAATAATTAACGATACACAGTTGAGGAAAGGAGGGATCGTACCTGGAGAAAATCAATTAACGCGTTGAACATCAAACGGAGAATTATTTATTCTATTAATCAAAACAAACACGTATACTTATATATGCATACGACGCCTGTAGTTATTTATGTATTTCCCCACTGTGTGTAATTTGTGTGTTTTTGTGAGATAGAGGAATTGTTTGGCAGTGTCAGCAAACGGTTGTTGAGGGAGAAAGAAAATAGTGAGAGAGATAGAGGGAGGGAGGGGAGAGAAAAGAAGAAGGGTAAACACGGAGAGCTTTTATCTATCCTGTTGACGCATATACATATTACAGGTACAACTTTGGGTTAACGAAGTACAACTCATTCATCAGGCAGTTCTGGGTCTTTGACACGTGGCAAGTGAGGGTATTATTGGAAATTTCCAAGTCAATGATTTTTCTTTTTTGTTCGTGTTTTCCTCCTCTAATTTTTACTTTTCTTGGGAAAGTTAATGTCCTCTTTTTGAGGTTTTTATTTTTTATTTCTAAAAAAATCATTTCTATCTTTAAAGAATGATACATGGTATTAATCATAAACTAAAAATTTAATGGTGCAAGGGAAGATTACACTTTATACATACCTTTATGACTTAGAAGGTTGTGGGCTATGTGGTGAATTTCTTGATTTTCTAAATGCCTTAATCGATTTAAGTGAAAATAAATTACACTTGAGTAGTTTTTTTTTTTTTTTGGGGGAGGGGGAGGGAGAGTTACAAATTAGTAATGATTTGATATATTATATTATATAATTCAATATGTCAACATTATCGTTCTCTACTCTCTATTGGTTGTGTGGTTTGGGCCTTTTGGGAGGCAAATTTGACCTTTGCCAACTTATTATTTTACGTATTTATTTAATTCAAATTTATGTAATTAATTG